>QRDG01000120.1:248274-313931 GCA_012064385.1 Puccinellia tenuiflora
AGTGAATTAGTAGAACCCGGCGACATTTGCTCTCGCGTCAAGTCGGCACCTCATTGGTCCGTAAATGTGTGTGGGGTCCAGTTCTATTAATAGGCTTTTCCCGTATACGGTGGAGAAAATGGGGTAGAACCGTAGAATCCATGTGCGTGGGACCCGCTTTGTGGAGACAAAATAAAAAAAATTAGACACTGCATCTTTTAGCTGCATCTGCCATGGCCGCACCTCGCGCGCGTCCGCCGCCGCCGCCCCGCCACGCCGTCCGTGGCCTCCTCTCCGTCCGCTCGGCCTGCGCCCGCGTCGAGGCCGCCGTCGTCCGGCCGCGTCCACCGCTGCACTCGGCGCACGTCTTGAGCTGCGCCGAGGCGGTCCACTCCTTGATGGGCTCGAGCTCCCTCTCGTGCAGTCGTCCTTGCAAGCCGCCATGGCGTCAGAGAGCACGGTGGCAAGGCTCCGGTTCTTGGTCGTCACGCGCCTCGATGTTGGTCTGGAACTCTGGATTAGGGTGGCCGCGACAGCGTCGATGCGGGCGACGAGGACGGTCTCCACTTCACGTGCTCCGACATGACGACTAGCACCTTCCCAGTCGTGTATCACCTTCCCAGTCGTGGCCTCCGAGATCTCCAAGGTCTACTTCACGACATCATGCCCGGCGTGCGCCATGCCCCCCTGCCTTGAGCTGGCGGATGGAACGGCGCCCGCCTTGCCCTCAGCCCCGACAGCTTCGACTTCCGCCTCAGCGACGTCTGTCTGCGCGGTCACCTGCGCCGCCGGCGGCAGTGCGGCTGCCGCCATCAGCTCGGTAGATGGGCGCACGGCCATCGCGGCCGCGTCGGGGCCGTGGCGGCCATGGGCAACCTGGCCTCCGTGTCCATCACGCACGTCCTCCACAACAAGCAGGAGTTCCTGCTCGCCGTCAGCATGGACGACATTCTCGTGCTCTCCATCGGCACCTACGGGTCGTCCTCCGCCGCGACCCGCGGCCACTGGTGGAGCACGCCAATGCCCATGCGCTCGCTGTCGCGGGACTGCTGGCGCGGATATAGTCGACGAGGCCGTCGCCATGGTGTTCGGCCACGCGAGCGACATCAACTACGTCCGCGTACAGGCTAGCAACGACGCGCTCACCTCTCTGCACACACAAACAACAAGCGCGGCGGCCTTCGCCGTCAAGCAGGTCTTCTCGCCGCGGCTGTCGTCGGCAACGACCGCATCGTCTGTCACCGCCTTGCCTCGAGCTGGCGGATGGAACGGCGCCCGCCTTGCCCTCGGCCCCGACTTCGCCGCCATGCCAGCTGGGGAACGAGGACGCCGGGTCGCGCCAGCCACCGCTCCTCTCCGTGCGAGAGCCTGGACACCGACGCGCTCGGCCAGCGCGGCGGCCAGGATGAGGACGCTGCCAGAACGAATTTATTGCTGGTCCCGTCCGTAGAGAATTGATTGCGGCCCGGGAATTATTTGTACTCCTCTTTGTATTCCTATTTAGCTTTGGAAAATGTTTGCTTATAATGTTGGGACCACCTCCACATGGACCAATGAAAATTGGGCGTGCGCCAGGATCACCTGCCGCCCGGTTCTCCACGCATTTTCCGTGTTTGGTTACTAATAAAACAGCCCCCAATGATTGTGTAGACTAATTGTGAGTATAGGATGCTTGAGGAAATAATATGCACATTTAGATCTGCAACTTTTATACACATATGCAACACAGGTGTGCTCTTTCTCTTGGTTTCCTCTTCGTTTACATATGATTTTCTTTTGTGGTCTGTCCAGATTTTGTTCCTCACTCGATTGTTACAAGATATCTTAGTGTTGCCTACATTGTAGGTCATATCCTGTATTTTTTTCTGATGTTGGCTAACAAATTAGCAACTACATCACCACACCGGATAGAAATGCCTGTTGATTTTTGTTCAAAATGTAAGAATACTTGGCTGCAGTTGTTGTTTTATCTTTTTACTATTTCTTTTCACACTATGTTTTATCTTCTTACTGTTTTTGAAAAATGATATGATTTGTGGTGATGTAAGTATCACTTCTACATATTTGAAGAAGATAATATGACAAAGGTGAAAAGCTTTCTTTATTTCGTTTACCTACAAATCGTGAATGCATGATTGATCTGATTTTGTTGGTTAGATTAGTAATCTTTTCTGAAACCCAGGCTGGTCAGTAAAGATTCTCAGTGATGTGTTTGTATTGTAGTGTACCATTAGCATTTGAAAAATTATGCCTACATGGATTATCAAAATGTGTGCATGCCAATAACTGCTATCATTGTGTTTTACAGGGGTTTATGGACGATCATGAGAGATGCTTAGTTATTTGAACGAGAAGTGATCACTCCGAATTATGCACATCTTTTCGACGTCCAAAACCCCAAATCTTGCTCATATTTGGGAAGTTCAGTCAAGATTTTAAATGCTTTTTACATCAGTTATCCACTTTTGCAGATCAGTGCGCCAATGCACATATTTTCTTCATCTCCAACGCTTGTAAGAGAGAAAAGCTTCAGGAGGAATCCCTCTCGAGGCAATTCGCTCTCGAGGCATGTTCCTGACGCTTACTTCAAGAGGGCAGATACTTCGCGCCAAAAGACAAAGGACGCCTCGCGAGATGTGCTTGGCGAGGGTTTCGCTTGGTGAGGATGAATGCCTCGCGAGGGTGCCACCTCTCGAAGCCAGAACCTCTCGAAGCCAGAACCTCTCGAAGCCAGGACCTCTCGAGCCAGAAGAGAAGTATGCGAGCGTATCTCCCTTGCGCTGCGCACGCGTTTGAATCAGCAAAACTCGAATCGATCAACTTGGAGGAGAAGAAACCGGAAGAGTCAAAAAGGTGATAAAGTAGGGAGCAGACCATGTGCGTCCGGGCAAAAAAGCTGAAAGCGGACGGCGGAAGTTCCCGCCTCGCACCAACCACGCCATCGACCGCGGCCCTCGCCACTTCCGCAGCGCCTATAAAGCGGCTTCCTTGTCCAAGAAGAAGAGAGCTCCGCATCTAGGAGAACCACTCCCACCGCATCCACCAGATCCAAGACCCGACCAACCACTCCACCCAGATCATGAACCGAAGAACTAGGAAGAACTTTGGAGAAGCATGGCGAAGACGATCCGCGAGGAACGAGAGGAAAGAAGAAGCCCTTGATCCGTATCTGTCCCTGTCTACTTTCCTTGCTTCTACTTCGTCTGTATCTTCCTTAGCCTCCCGCCTCTGCTTCCTCTGCTGCCGCCGCGACGAACTAATTCGATCCTCTCCAACCCCTTCGGGTGAAAACTCTCTGTAACTCTCTGAATCGCTCTGTTTGTGTGAACTTAGTAATTGTGCTGTGACTTTGTTGCTTGTGAACTCTTCCTTAGCCCCCCCCTTTGCTGCTGTTCATATTATGTGTTTGTTGATTCTCCCTTAGCCTCCACCTTGCTGAAGTTTTGAAGCTTTTGTTATGTTTTACGATCCACTCTTTCTTAGCCTCCCCTTTGCTGTCCGCGAGATCTTCCTTAGGCCTCCCCTTTGCTGTCACCGTTTTTATTTTCTGTTGCTTGATCCGCAAGAACTAGCCTAGATCCGTAAAACACCAACCCACCTTTTCGTTGTGCCAAGCTTCTGGAAAGGAAAAGCACCAATAGATTTGATCCCTGTGGAGACGATAACAAAAACCCACCTAAACCACTACCGATCAAGAAGTGTGTCTGAAATTTATCTTCAGGAGAAATACATCACACATGCAGGACCAAATCTTGGTTTCTGATTGCATTATGGAAACATTGGAGATGGAGGTAGGAATGCTTGTTTTACTTTCTGTCATTGTGAATTGTACACCTGACTTCTCTTTTATCCTGCTAGTAAACTGATTGGATTGTTTCCTTTTTATGAAAGCAGAGTTTGGGTGCCCAAGATATTTTACACCGCTAGCGGTAGCAGCAAGTATTGTGTTCGTGATGTCCTACTGGATGTATTCATCCTTCCCACCCCTCTCTTCTCCTACACCCCCTCATGATCTCCAGGTCTCTGTCTTAGAAGAATATTTCGCAAGTTATTTTTCTCAGATTTGTATGCCTTACACCAGGCCGCAATTGCCGCTTCTGAAGACATGGGGAGAAGCAGCGTATGAGAGATATGCAGCTCAGGGGCAACAAGCAGAATGCAGGAAATTTGACATGGTATGTTCTGAACTTGAGTTTACATGTGCGCTCAGTTTAGGCATTTGTGTTGTTTGAGTTTCTCTTCGTCCAGATGGTACCCTTCGTTGGACTTAAAAAGTATTAACATGTACTTTGTCATTTAGCAACATGACTGCTTTTGTTATACTAATATAACGGGACTAAAGCTAGGAACTTCTGCTATACATTTGGAAGAGATGGAAAAAAGATTAAATTATTAAACAGTGATAAATTTCTAGCTAAAGAGCACTGTATGGAAAGAGCCCCTTGATGGTTAGCGATTATCTTGTGCTCCTATTTTGTTCTTTATCTTATTTGGACTGGCATAATAAGCTTTGATTTGTTTTTTACTTCTCATGCGTTGTTGCCATACCAAAACTAGGAAATCTTGACATAACATTGTTTAATCTTTGGCTATTCAAATATTTATCATATCCTGTTCTGTCAGGACCTCGTCGGGAAAGAGAGATCCAGGAGTGATAACTGCACATAGAAACTGAATTTGCAAGGAGATAAGCTAGATCTAAACAGGAAAAGTAGCTAATTGCAAGGAAGTAAAGGAAAGCAGATAAGGTAACGACGAACAAGGGGAAAGTAGGACAAGGAAATTAGGGTTTTCTCATATCGCGCCACCCAGCCTCCCACTCTCCCTGGTTATATACTGCCCAGAGGAGCCGCGATTCGAATTAGTTTGAATTACAATAATTTAGGCAGGATTCAAGGTCCGCCGATAAATGAAACAAGCAAAGGGTAGCCGTCCGATGCCGTGAAGCGGTATCGGTGAATCTGGGACGTACACTAACTGAAGACAAAGACGTGCTCGACAGTTCAGTTCAGGTCCTGACATGTTCACTGTGCTAAGAGGTCGCCTTAATGACAGTAAAAAAATTAGTGATGGCACCTTATCAAAGATTAGTGCTCTTGCATCTGCGATGGGACCTTCTGTACAAAAGACAAGCTTACATTTGTTTTTATACGCTTATTAGTTCTGTTGTTTTGCACCCATGATAACTGCAACTTTATGTCCCAATATAGGGTATTTTGCAATCATGCTGAAGTGTATTGGTGGCAATAAGAAGCACATGCAAGAGTGCACACTGACTGCTCTATATTCGTGGTTTGCTGCTGCTCAACTTGATAAGATGGTTCCATATATAACTGTACCTTTGGGTGATCAGAAAAGTTGTTGGTTGTCTAAGCATGTTTCTAAAATGAGTGATCCAACTGAGTCTTTGCCATTGTTAAAGCCGTCTGCATCTTCTTTGATTGGTATTAGTTATATAGTTGAGCTATTTCATTGGTATTCGTTTTTCATGTACCCATATACAGTTCATGTGAATTCTGCTTATATACTTCTGCTGAATAGGATAAATCATCTGAAGTCTGGGCACAAGAGCATTTACAAAAGCCTGGACACAAGAGCATTTACAAAAGCCTAAAAGAACAAGTGTAGCTTGCGGTGGAGCACCATGCTTGAGAATAAAAGGACTATATATTTGTTTGTCCTCTGTTTTCTCCTATTGAGAGCATATGTTTACCTGCCCAGACTGCTGCTGAAGTTGATGCACAAGTTAATTTGGTTAGACTGTTAAGGAGTTGCTTGAGCTCGACATGTATGATAACAAGGTAATTAGCTTCTGCCTCCCATATGTTGATTCACACAACACTGTGCATACCTGTTCTTCCCAGGGCCTGACATTTTCTCATCACTCTAGAACAGTACAAGATTTTTACCAATGGCAATAACAAGCAGGATTTGTGTTCATATTTTCCATGGCTGGTACAAGTAAGCACATCTTCTACACCTCTCTTTCTCTTTTGTCTGTATACATCATAGGAGGGAGAAGAATCAACTTGAGCACGCCAAATATTAACTTGCAGAAATGCAATGCCATCTTCTCCTTTGTAGGTCCTCATGTTGGTTAATGTTGATTTTGCTCCGGCTCGAGCGAGGCGTGCGACGATGAGCGAAGCGTGTGGTGAACCAGCGTGGCAGGCCCCGGGAGTAGCATTGAAGAACACAAGCACCGCTTGGGATGCGGTGGTCGTCAGTCAAGATGCCAAGGTGAGCTTCTCCCATCAATTCTTCATCTTTTCAATCTGCCCTTATTTCTATTGTTACATAATTACAATTCTTCATCTTGTGAATCTGTATTATTGTCAGTATTATGGCATGATACTAAGTGTTTGTCAACATTGGGAACCTACAAGTGGATGTGTAATACAATATATAGGAAGTATGATATCTTGTTCTACTTGCAGGAGGAAAAGCAAATGAATTCACAAAGAGACGCACATGAGGATGTGGACACAAACTCATGTCCTGAGCAACGAGGAATCATGGAGAGAAAAGCACAACACTTTCCAACAGATTCTGATGAGTGACAATTTGGGTCGCAGTTTCAGTCCTTTGGTTCATTACAGAACCGTTGCGGCATATGTGAGTTGTGATGCAGTTTCAGTCCTTCGGTTCAGTATAGGAGCCTGCTGCGGCACGTGTGGTTTGGGATGCAGTTTCAGGATTCGATTAATGATGCAATTCCTTCTGGTCAGTACAGAGAAACCAGCACAGAGCTTTTAGTAATCATGATGTGTTTTTATTATTTTTCTTGAGAGTTCACAGTGAAATCTTAACTTGATAAATGGATAGTAAACGAGTGTGTTTCGTGTTGTTCTCTGTCACTTCACTAATTCTGCTAACTTTTACTGCTAGAGCTGCCTTGCTACAAGATATGAAGCGCTGGTTCTGCAAGAGGCCAAAAACTCCGATGATCCCACATCTGCATGTGATAGATGATGATTGGTTAACCTTTGTACATGACTCTCTTGATAATGGATTCTACACCGTTGCTTCCAAGGTAATCCACAGTCCGATTGAGCTGTAGTGTGTCTTCACTTATCCTATATTGGTTGGTGCTTGAATATATCCTCCGATAGTCAGATATTGGTGTTGCTTGCATGTTATATTCAGTGTATTGGTGATTCTTCTCAATACGGTTATAACTTATAAATTATAACCCCTACCCAATTAAAATGACTCCACTTCCACAGATAGGCTTGATAGTTTAAATTATAACCCCTACCCAATTAAAATGACTCCACTTCCACTTCCACTTGTTCTAGGCTTCTAGCTTTGTTCAAAAGGTTAAATCTAGAGCTACTACGCTTGGAATCTCAAGCATCATGTGCTGCCGTACTGGTAGTACTAATGGTCCAGGATGTTGGTCAAGAATACAAATCAACAATGTTATGGTAGAGAGATCGAACACTTGTAGCGGCTTATAAATCATGCAGTAGGTTCTGTAGCTTGATCCCTTAAGGTCTAGAAGATGCTTATCTGCATTCTTCTCTTACTATTTTACATTGCTATGTCGCTCAAACATTAGATATATACTGGAAATGATTCTGTTAATCTGATGAACTGATTTTATATGTAAAAATTATTTTACTCTCATAATAAAACTGGTGATCTGGTATACTTTTGACATGACAAAAACTGATCGCGCTGCTTCCAAAAAAATGGATTCGTGTAAAGGGGATCCCCACAAAGATGACAGGAGACTTTCTCTCTATGTGGAGCTTAGGATCCCTGTTTGGGAAAACGCTCAAGGTGGATATGAAATTCACACGTAAACACGGAGTGCTGCGGATCTTCGTGGGATGCGTAGATTACACTCTCATTCCATCCTCTTGGTTAGTCTTTGTCAAGGATGGGTTTTATAAGCTGCATTTCTCGGTTGAGCATCCGGTGGATGAGGCGGACATGGAAGATGATCCACCACGTTCGCCACCATCTGATGATGATAACAATGATGATGGTAAGCCTGAGGAGGGTCCAGAAAAAAATGAGAATAAAGGGTCTGAGAATGCAAACAATGGGATTAGCGAGATGATTACCGATGAGGTCATGGAGAACGGTGATGGGCAGGGGTACAAGGGGGTATCGCCTGCCACTTTGCAGCAAAAATTTTCGGGAGTTTCCTTCTCCCCTGTGGTTCAGAAACAGTTTCATGCTGCTAAGCAAGAATGGCGAGCTATGGTATCACGTGATCAACAACAAAATCTGACCAGGGACGTGCATGGAGATGATGGGGGGTCACCGCTGCTGCACACACCTGGCTATTGCGGAGGAGAGGTGGTAGTGAGTAATGTTGACATGGGTAAGGATCTGGCTTGCGTTGATCTTGACTCGGCGGCTTTGGTCAGTGGCTTTGAGAGTCCTACTCAAATAACACCAGATGCGGGGTTGTGTTGTGGGAGTGCTACGGATGTTTTCTTTGATGGAGGTGCTGGGGGCTCGGACCTAAACATTGCGGTGTCGGTGGTTCCAAGCAACGGCAGTGACTGTGAGGAGGCTGATTTCGTCGGACAGAAACCTGGCGATAGCACTGTTTCCGATGATGTTTTGCGATCGGATGTTGGTGAGGTGGTTGGCGAATTCCCTAACAGATGGGAAAAAGTTTTGCAACCGGGGTCTCAGAGTTCCACACAGCTGATCCCGTTCGAAATTGCAGGTGGTTTATATATGGATCATTTGGGCAATCCAGTAGTTCCTCTCTCTCAGTCATGCGGACAGGGTAAAGATGCAGGGGGTGAATATGTTCAGCCGGATGTGATCGAGGATAGGCCTTCGGAGAGGGATATTATGGCGTTTGGGGGGATGCATGAGGTGGAGGTGCGATCTAGTCAGCGGTTGAGGCAACAAGTTAATGCGGATACTCCTCAACTCGAGCGTGCGCAGGATCTTACTTCACGCAAGTTGTACGGCTCCCCGTCAGGTACCTCTGCAAATGCTAAGTTTTCTTTGCGTTCTTTATCTCATTCTGAAATTATGCGTCGGTCGGATAAACTGGGGATTTCGCTAGGAAAAAATAATGAGCAAGTGCATTCTTCTATTTCGGCCATTATGGATTTAGAGTTAGAAAGGGAGACTATTTTTTTGAAAAATTCTTTACCCCCAATTAATGTTGAGTCCGAATCTAATTTAACTTTAAAAAAGGCGATGAATATCTGCGAAGACTTAGTTGATGAGGAAGAGGTCTCGGTTGATCATGCGGATCTTGATGAGACTTTGGCTTCAATAAAATGTAGAGGAAAGAAAAAAAACTCTTTCTAGACGTGCGGTCAGAAGGAATGTGCGTTTAGCCTTATATTCAAAAATATAAAATGAAAGGAATGATTTGGAATTCGGATGGGTTTGGAGATACGGCAAAAAATCTAGCTGTCAATGAATTTGTCAGAGAATACAAACTTGATTTTGTGGCCATAATTGAAACAGGGAGGTCGGCTTTTGCAACTCCTTTTCTTAAATTTCTCGCTGGTGGTGCGGATTTTACTTGGTACTGTATACCTCCACACGGGAGGTCTGGAGGTATGCTTTTAGGTTTTAATAACGCCTCTCTTACAGTACAAGATGTGGTCTCAGGTGATTTCTGCGTTAAACTTCACTTGAGAACGAAGTTGGATGGGTTCATGTGGGCGTTAGTGGTAGTTTACGGGGCGGCCCAAGACAATAAAAAAGCCGGAGTTCCTTGCTGAAATGGTACGAATTTGCGAAGGGGAGACGGTACCAATGTTGGTAGGGGGAGATTTTAACATCATTCGGAGACAACATGAGAAGAATAATGATAATTTTAATGCGAGATGGCCTACTATCTTTAACGCAATAATTGAGAGTTTGAGCTTGAAAGATTTAAAATTTTCCGGTAGACAATACACTTGGACTAGTAGACGGGTTACGCCAACGTTTGAGAAGTTGGATCGTTTTCTAGCTAGTGTTGACTGGGAGCAAAAGTTCCCTTTGGTCACGGTGCAAGCTCTAGATCGTGCGGGGTCAGACCATACACCGATTTTGCTAGACACTGGGGATCATGCTTTCAAAGGAAATTCTAGTAGATTTTCTTTTGAACTATCGTGGTTTCGACAGGAGGGGTTCCATGATCTTATTGTGCGTGAATGGAATGCGATCCAAACGGGAAACACGCCAGTTGAGCGTTGGCAAAATAAAATTCGACACCTCCGTCAATTTTTACGTGGGTGGGCAAGAAGTTTGAGTGGGGAATATAAAATCCTAAGGGATAAATTAATCTTGCTCTCTAATGAATTGGATATTAAAGCCGAATCCTCTCCACTAACGGTAGCCGAGCGGGCCGCCAAGAGGGAGGCGGATGACAAGCTCGCCCAATTGCGTCGGGACGAGGAATCTAAATGGGCTCAACGAGCGAAAGTTAAACATATTCAGGAGGGGGGGAGCAACACTAGATATTTTCATATAATTGCGAATGGCAAACATAGGAAAAAGAGGATTTTACAGCTAGAACAGGAGGAGGGTACGATAGTGGGGCAAGAAAACTTGAAAAACTATATCTCTGAATATTATAAGAAACTGTTTGGAGCGCCGGTTACCAACTATTTTTCTTTAAATGAGGATGTTATTCATGATATGCCTCAAATATCCCCAGAGGAAAATGAAATTCTGACTCAAGAATTTTGTGAGAAGGAAGTTCTTGAAGCAATTCAACAAATGGAACATAATAAATCCCCTGGGCCGGACGGGTTCCCAGCGGAGTTTTATCAAAAGTTTTGGGGGACAATAAAAGATGATTTGATGGCAATGTTTGTGCAATTGCGTGCGGGAAACTTGCCATTATTCAAGTTAAATTTTGGAATAATTACTTTGCTGCCTAAAAAAGAGGATGCTAGTAAAATTGAACAATATCGTCCTATATGCCTTTTGAATGTGAGTTTCAAGATTTTCACGAAAGTTGGAACGAATCGCGTTACTACTATTGCGAATAGAGTAGTTCGCCCAACTCAAACGGCGTTTATTCCTGGAAGAAATATTCTTGAGGGGGTTGTTGTTTTACATGAGACGATTCATGAGATGCATAGGAAGAAGTTGGATGGGGTTCTTTTCAAAATCGATTTTGAAAAGGCGTATGATAAAGTTAAATGGTCATTTTTACAACAAACTTTACGGATGAAGGGGTTTACACCTCAATGGTGTGATTGGGTAGCTCGGTTTGTGCAGGGGGGGAGTGTTGGAATCCGTGTTAATGATGATATCGGTCATTATTTCCAGACTCTCAAGGGTTTAAGGCAAGGAGATCCGTTGTCCCCGTTGCTGTTTAACTTAGTTGTTGATATGTTGGCTGTTTTAATTGCTCGTGCAAAGGAAGATAGTCAAGTGGGGGGTCTTGTTCCTCACCTTGTCGAAGGGGGGGTCTCGATCCTTCAGTATGCGGACGACACTATTTTATTCCTTGAACACGACATTGCGAAGGCCGTGAATATGAAATTAATTTTAGCTTTGTTTGAGCAACTTTCCGGGCTGAAAATAAATTTTCATAAGAGTGAATTATACTGCTTTGGGAAGGCTAGAGATGATCAAGAAGTGTATCGTCGTATTTTTGGCTGCGAGCTTGGCTCATTGCCTTTTAGGTATTTGGGCATACCCATACATCATAGAAAATTACTAAACAAAGAGTGGAAAATAGTGGAAGACCGTTTTGAGAAGAAACTGGCAGCTTGGGTGGCCAAGATGTTGTCATACGGAGACCGTCTTGTACTAATAAATTCAGTTTTAACAAGTTTGCCTATGTTTCTGCTGTCTTTCTTCGAAATACCAAAGGGTGTTCGCAAGAGATTGGATTTTTATCGTTCTCGGTTTTTTTGGCAAAGCGATCAGCTTAAGAGGAAATATAGATTAACAAAATGGAACCTCGTTTGTAGACCAAAGGATCAAGGGGGTTTGGGAATTTCGGTTCTAGAAGAGCAAAATAAATGTCTTTTGAGTAAATGGTTGTTTAAACTGTTGACCGAAGAGGGTGTTTGGAAAGAGATTTTAGTGAATAAGTACTTAGGGGGTAAACCGTTATCCCAAGTGCAAGTTAAACCTATGGACTCACCTTTTTGGAAAGGAATTATGAAGGTGAAAGATGATTTCTTTAAGCGTGGAAGATTTACGGTTGGTAATGGGGAACAAATTCAGTTTTGGGAGGATAGTTGGCTAGGTCCTGGTTCTTTACAAGCTGAATATCCTTCCCTGTATGACATTGCTTCTAACAAGCATGCTACGGTTGGGGATGTTTTTCGGACTGTGCCTATTAATCTTCCATTCCGACGGGCAATAATTGGACAAAATCGAACGAAATGGTTCAGTCTAGTTGAGAGATTGATGCGTGTGACTCTCACTGATGAAGATGATAAATTTAGTTGGTCCCTTACTTCTAATGGCAAATTTACGGTCAAGTCTTATTACGAGGACTTATTAAATGGTCATACTAGATATTTGCGTAAGTATCTATGGAAGTTAAAAATCCCGTTAAAAATAAAGATCTTTTTATGGTTTCTTAATAGAAAGGAAATTTTAACAAAAGATAATTTGGCTAAAAGAAGATGGGTAGGATGCAAGAGGTGTGTATTCTGTGATGAGGATGAGTCCGTTGAGCATTTATTCATTAAGTGTCCGTTTGCGCGGGACATTTGGCGATTAGTTCATTTCACTTTCAATGTCTATCCTCCCACGAGCATATCGAATCTCTTTGGTGGTTGGTTAAGTGGGGTTGATAAAATCACTAAAGCCCGCATTCGTATTGGTGTCGCGGCCATATTATGGGCTATGTGGAATTGTAGAAACGATATTGTTTTTAACAAATCAAACTCTATTCACTACTTGCAGGTTATTCACAAGGCGTGTTATTGGATCCACTCATGGTCTTTCCTGCTTCCTGCGGACCAGCGTGGACTTATGGATGCCGGATGTACCCGTTTGCTGACGGTGGTGCGGGCTATCTTCAGCCGGGCTGGATGGTTACATCCTAGACGTTTAGATGTTCAATAAACTTATGTTTGAGTGGCTGATCTTTGTAGCCACCTTAAGTGACCCATGATTTGTAAACTTGTACCTTTGAATGCTTAATAATTGCGGAGGGCTGTGTGCATCTCTTGGATGCAGAGGCCGGGGATCCGCACCCCCTTATCTAAAAAAAATTCTGGTAGAAAGTGTTTAGAATATTTCTGCCAGGACATAGTTATATCACGCGGCCTTCCTCTTATATTGAACATTTCAGTACCCCAAGAGTAGTTTCAAGGATAAAGTGAAACCGACCAAGTTATTCAAATGGAAAAGCATCCCTATTAGGACATGCTTGAATGAAGTGATGAAAGGTGTTTGATGACTGTGTGATATTTGTAGTACCTTTGTTTGTGCTTTGTACAACTGAGCACATATAAGAATAGAACGTTCTGGAGAACAACATTGCTCTGGGTGTTTTGTCTCAATCCATTATCTGCCATATCGTACTGGATAGTGGATACTGTCTGATCAGTCCACTTGCGACTATATTACAGTTAGCATGTCAATCTTATCAGCTCTTTGCGGTTAACTTTGCTGGAGAAGGGTGTTGTGCTGCTAGAACTGTAACTTTATATCCTGTATGAACCCCTGATTGTATTGTTAGTCTCGGTGTCTCATCTGTTATTTTCTTACCGCTTCTTTATGTACTTTTAGGCTTTTGTAAATGCTCTTGTGCATATTCATCCCAGCCACTTGGAATCTACTAATTCGATTCTGAAGAACAAGATCAGTGATTTAAGAGGACTCCAAAACTTGGCCAAGTCATTATCTGCACAGCGTTCTGGTTAGTTCTGCTTCTGTAATGCCATGAAAAGTGTAAATAAAATGCTGGGATACTGATCCTGCTTTAATTGGAGAAATGACTTAAATGGAAGAGAGAATACACGTTTAGTCGTTATTCATTGTAGTGACGTAATATACTGCCTGAGGCTTAGTTTTTTCAAGTCAGAACAGTGAATCTTCTATTTGATCTTTCAAACTTTGGAGTTTGAAACTTATACTGCTGCTTGTACTTTTGACAGTTCAGGCACAATCAGCTGAATACATGAAAAGGAAAGCTTCAAGCGTATGTGAAAAGTGCAATTTACACTCAGAAAAACCCAAGTTACCGGGAAACCTGATGTTTAGGTTAGGGATCAAAACAAGGAATACACAAAAACTACTCTGTAGCCTCAAGAGGAATTTAGAAGATGTTTTAATTTTAAACATTATCACTGTGAAATCTCCCCCAAGACAGAGAGGAGTGGCTTGATCTTTCTTCCAAGCTATTTTTATACAAGAGGTGAACTTTCATGCCTCTGTTTACTTTCCTGCCTTAGCTTTGAACTTTCATAGTTCCATGAGAGGGATGCTGCCATCTATGACCAACTTCTAATACAGCACGCCAGAAAAGGAAATATTTTTTCTACTTATGGCCACTCTAAATACACCACACCCAGTATTACGTTACTTAAGACTATAAGACTATATTTCGTGTTACATTGCCTGATTCGCATGTACGTACAGTGTAAACAAAAAATAAATCTTTTCTTATGAAAACAAATTATAGCAAAAACCCGATATTTGCGCCAATCAGCGCAACGGGTCATCTAGTTGCTTCAAACAATTCCTACGTATGGTGGCACTGCCGACCTGTGCTCATTAGGTCGGTTGGTCATCCATCGAATGCAGACCGTAGGGGTGCATCTTGAAACCGTTGAACACTATCACCGCTAGCATAAGTACGGTAGAGAATTCTAAGAAAAGTGAAAGGTATAAAAAAAAAAGAGAGTAGTGGACCAGTAAAAAGTTCATAACTTCGAGATCCCACACCCAAAAGTGGCGTTCAATCGAATTGATCAACGTAGTACATGGAATTTATTGAGCGTAGACACAAAATGCTGGAGCTAACTGCTCCGCATGCTTCCCGGTGAGCTCAGTCCTTTCTAAGCGTTCAGCTCTATGCAGTGTCATCAAATCGTAGACACTCTTTCACGCTGATCAACCCATGTTGCTCGTCGTTTCCCTGTTGTTCGGCTCACATTCCTGGTGCCGCTCATTCCGGGCTTGTTGGGTTACTCCCACACCGGCGTATAATACGGGCCAATACCAGCTAACCTCCGTGTATCGGTCCTTTCGGGTTTGATACCGGCCCACCAATAATTCGGCGTTCGGTTACACCCGGCGTGGAAGTTACTCCGTCCCAAACCCTGCCGATCCCCTCTGTTCCACGGGGGAAAAGAAAATCGTCTCCCAACCCGTGGAAGGAATCCCGAGCGAGGCGGCGACATCACACACGGAGGCGAACTCGGCGGCGAGCTCAGCGGCGACGGTCACGGCGCCTCCGCATCTCCAGCGTCCCTCCCTCGCGACGAAAGCATCTCGCCGGTAAGCTCCTCTTCCTTCACCCCTCTTCTCCTACCCCAAAATCTAGGGTTCTTGGATTCCGACCTGGAGATGAGGGTTCTTGCCGAGCTAGTAGTGGCAGGTTGCTGCCATGGATTCCGACCTGGAGATGAGGGGTTCTTTCCGAGCTAGTAGTTCGTCAGCCTAATTGTTACAGCTGATGAACTATGTGAATGCTTGCTAGCTTTAGCATGGAATAATGTTTATATAGATTTAGGTTTTGTTTACTTTATGTAGCTGTAGAAGAAAAACCTCGATGCAGCCCGTCGGAAGAAAATTTTTTACTTACTGAAGATGTAGTTAGTTGGACAGTAAGGTCTATCCTGTAACATCTTTTTTACAGGCACCATCTTTCATAAATGGAATTTAATTTCCGTTTGCAATTTTTCCTTGACAACTCCAGTAATGGAATTTAAATATCTAGCTGTCACTTGCTAGCTTATATATATGCCTTATGAAATTAAATAGCTAGCTGTAACATGCTGTAGTGCATAAAACAAATCAACTATTAACTGTAGTACTTTTGATTAGATCTTTCTTGCAATCAGCTAGTTAAAAGGGCTGAACCTGAACATGTCTTCTCTATGATTTTGGCATGACATGAAATTACTCTTATGGTCAAGTGATTTATTTCTAATGTGGTTCTAGGAGTAGATGATTAAACCAGGACCATTTGTTAACTTTAATACTCAGGTTCTAGCTGTACAGATTGCAGTCCTTGCATGTTTTGAGTTAGAAAGTCAGTTTACCTTGGACTGGTAGTACAAACAGATTGAGCACTTAAACAGAAAGTCTGTTATGCTGTGTTCATAACAGATAGTCTATCTTCCTTTGAGATTGCTTTCTCCAGTGCTCATAGATAAAGCAAGTCTTGCAAGCTAAATTTGAGCAAACTGGATGCATAGTGAGCTGATAACTATTTCGTGATGGTAAAGTCGAATCTTTACATGTTTCTCTGGCTGTAACACTAACTTGTGGTGATTCCAATATTTTTGTTTTGGCTAAGCTGCTACTCTTCATACGGTTGATTTTTTTGGCTCTGTTTTAGGACCTCCCATATGTTCTAATTGTGTAGATGATATATATTACTTGAAGTAGTAGGATCTTTCTAATTATCACATATTTACATTTTTCTCTAAATTATAGGTATAATTTTGGAGGGCAAAGAACTAGAGTTCTACACAAGAAAGCTTCAGAAGAAAGACAAGGGTGCCGTGTCAAGACACATATGTTTTGTGTGTATTTGATTCTTGCTGCCTATTTGGAGCTGCTGTTTGTATGTCTCTGATGCTTCGAAGTTATAATTTAGATTCAAAGTTACAGTTTTTTCCTGTCTGTTTTGTCTCTGATGCGTGCTGTTTGGAGCTGCTCTTGCTTGCTGCTGCACAACATGTGATTATCTTGTGCGCTGCACTGCATGCGGGGATTAACCGAATGAGCGGCCGGTAAACAAGGAAACATGGGGAGAGGGATCTGCGGGATTGGGGTGAGAAGCCGGGTTCACCCAATCCCTGCAGGGGTTGGACCCACTGGGGGATCAGATCCCATGCAACCGAACGAGGCCTCTGAGAAATTCAATACCGATGCAAGGATCGGTTCTTGTGTTAAGGATCTATGCGCGCCTGCTTTGCCGCTCATACCACTTGCTCCCACGTTGTTGGTGCTACGCGGCTCAAGGCCACGATCTAAAGGAAGTGCTACGATCACTGCAATTCTTCTGGCCTCCCAAAGCCCCTACTACTTCTACACTATATGTCTCCTACTTTTGTTTCTACTGTTGCTAGAGGAATACATGAGCAAACTCGATGGCAACACGGCGCATATAAACTAAATGGAAGTGAAGGCAGCAAACAGTTCACATTGAATGTGTTGTACTTGTGAGGGACAATGGAGCACAGCTAATGGGATGTTCAAATTATAGTCTTACAGGTGCACATGCATGATAAATTGAATAGGCTTATCTGTTACTCGATGTTCAAGTGCACGCCGATGATGATCTAAGTACCGATGAGGGTGGTGAGGATGAGAATTGTAGCAACAGAGGAAATGGCGTCGCAGATGAGAGTGCCAGAGGCAATGGAAAGAAAATGGTGGTGACCACGTGTCGGAAGCCCGTCAGCAATAACGTCAAAGGCACAATCAATCCTATGCTTGGGGCGACCACGAAAGCATGCATGTGACTTGCAACCCTCTGAGGCGATCATGTGGTCCATCAATCTATCTGCATCTTGTTGACAAGTATGTTCAGATATTACTTTTTCTTAACATATAAAGATTCATGGATTCTTAACTAACCACATTGTACTTTAGATGATAAGCTGGTGTAAGGTTTTTGCTGCAAGAGTGAAGTTTTAATATGCCTCATCCCTAAAGAGGTTCTGTCCAGTAAAGGTTATCTGGAAAACAAAATTTATAGCTCAATATTAATGTGAGATTTGTACTCATGATGGAATTCTGTGTAAAACGTAACACACGCAATCCTCTTTCCCACAAACCGATCTTCCGTCTTCAAGATAGCAAGAGCGACGAGGTCACAATTGACCCTATGTTTATATTTATCATACCAAAACATGTTCAGGGCCTTGGGTAGTTTTTCTTTTGTGTGTTATGTTCTGAATTCTACTCCCAAGTGCAAAACTTGTCACAACAACAAAAAATTACCACTTCGTGGTAATGTTGACCTCCGTTGCACGTAGAATCACCTCCCGCGTAGAACGTCTACGCTCTATCGTTCGGCTGACATTCCTGGTGCCGCTCATTCCAAGAACATCCAACATGGATGCAAGTATTAGTTTGTGTTAAAGATCAAAGCACGCCTGCTTTGTCGTCGTACGACTATGGCATGCTACAAAGTCACTGAATTTTTAAAGGGACAGGGAGAAAACTGAACCACTAGCTAGAGCACGTTGTTAATGTTATGAGGCTCAATTCCTCAACTTAAAAGAAGAACTGTTTGGCGGGACACAATAAGAATTTGGACATCTCAAGACCCTACTACTTCTACGCTACATGTCTTCCTTTCTTTCTTCTGTACGTGAGCAAACTGACTGGCAACCCGGCGCATATAAACCAAGAGGAAGTGAAGGAGCAAGCAGATGTCATTGAATGAGTTGTACTTCTCAAGGACAAGGGAGCCCAACTTTTGGAATGCCTTAATTATAGTGTTACGAGTGCACATGGATTGTAAATTGAACAGGATTATGTGTACTCGCTGCTGAAGCGCAAGTCACTAATGATCCAGGTACCAATGGTTGTAGATGATGAGGATCGCAACAAGAGAAAAAAATAGTGTTGCAAGAAAAGATAGTGCCACAGGCAATAGAGAAGAAAATGGGGTTGAGTACGTGTCCCACTACGAGGAAATGCATAATCATGCTCTTTCTACATGGAAATGACATTCAGTCCACTGAGCCACCTTGATCAGGATGACACAGAGAGGAACCCTGACGTTGAG
Source organism: Puccinellia tenuiflora (assembly GCA_012064385.1). Lineage (NCBI taxonomy): Eukaryota > Viridiplantae > Streptophyta > Magnoliopsida > Poales > Poaceae > Puccinellia > Puccinellia tenuiflora. The sequence goes on from QRDG01000120.1 coordinate 267,125, forward strand.
ACTTGAGAGGGTAGCTGATCGGATGTTAACTTTTGGGGAATGTAAGTGTCAGGACCCCTACTTCCACGGGCCAGAGGGAGGACAACGAGATGGGCGTAACACGGAGGCAAGCCCGGCCCAAGCGCCTGGTCCAGCCCAACAGGCGCTACCTGGGCCCGGAGTGGAGCAAGTGAGCAAACCCTGCCACGCCTGTCACTACAAAGCTCCACCTACCTCTTTCCAGAAGAGCATCCTCGGGATCAAGGCAAAGAATGGCGGCGGCGGAAGCTTGTCTTCCTTGTAATACCTAGCTACTTGTCTCTCGAGAATCCTGTTGTAACCCAGATATTATTGCCATCCGTAGTAGAGAGAATAGTCTACCTAGTGGTACCCTAACATCTGGTATCAGATTGCCGCTCGATCCAATCCCAATCCGGCCTCCACGCGAAGTTCAGGCTGGAAACTCGCAAGCGAACATCAGATCGTGCTCACCTTCTAGCCACCATGGATCCAACTCTCCGTGAGTATCTGGACCGGATGGACCAGAACGCGGCCACGCGATCCGACGCGATTCTGGCCACACAGCAGACCATGACGGAGCAACTGACGCAACAGTCCGATCAGCTTCACGATCTGGTGAACTGGCGCCCAGATCTGGAAGCGCGGTTCACCAAGCTCCAGGAGGCGGTGGCGGATCTGCAACGAGCACGACTACCTGCTACAAGCGCGCTCGATGGACCGGCGACACACCCATCCGACCTCCAGTCACCTCCAGCGACTGGAGAGGTCCACGGGCCAAGTGGCCACGGCGACAACGTCTTCTCCGGAGGTCCTCCACCGGTGAACGCGTTTTCACCGCTGGTACCTCCAGTCATGGGTACGCTTTCCTTCTAGACACCGATGCCCTCCCGCTCCTCCGCGTCACAAACAATTTCTAGTCACATAGTGGCGAATCTCGGAGCCAATGCCCCCTCCATGCCGTTCCCACAATTCACGCGTGACAATCCCAACCTCTGGAAAACTCAGGCCGAGCAGTACTTTTAGATGTTTGCCATTCATGAGTCTTATTGGAGTTATACAATTGCACACATTCCTGCACGGACAGGAAATTCTCATATTGGTCGACTCGGGCAGTTCCACTTCTTTCATCAATCAGCAGTTGACAGCATGGTTACCTGGCATCACACCACTCCAGAAACCTTGTCGTGTCAAAGTGGCCGATGGTTCACAACACAAATGTACTGAATATGTTCCAGCATGTCAATGGTTTTCTCAAGGGCACACGTTTACCACAGACCTAAAAATCTTGCCTCTGGGGTCATTTGATGCTATTTTAGGGATGGACTGGCTGGAGCAACACAACCCTGCAATCGACTGGGTAGCTAAAACCCTGATCATCCATGGACAGGAGGGTTCTATCACTCTGCAAGGCCATCGCTCTAATTAGTTGCAGTGTTCAACAATTTCTGCATCAGAACTGCGCTCTATGTGCAAGCAACAGTCAGTGGCCCACTTGATCTACTTATATGCCTTGGACGACATGGTCCACATGGAAGAGGTCACACCTGAGGAAGTCCAACAGATTGTGGACCAATTCCCTGATGTGTTTGCAGCACCAACACAACTTCCTCCTCGTCGCAATTGCGACCACCGCATACCTCTGATGGAGGAGCCCAGCCAGTTAACATGAGAGCGTATAGACACAAACCTGCTTTGAAAACTGAAATCGAGAGGCAGGTCAATGAGCTTTTGGAGTCTGGCATTATCCAGCGTAGCACTAGTTAGTTTTCCTCACCTGCAATCTTAGTGAAGAAAAAAGACGGCACGTGGCGACTTTGTGTCGATTACCGTACTCTGAATTCCATGACGATTGTGAGCAAGTACCCTGTACCCATCATTGATGAACTGCAAGACGAGTTAGCGGGTGCTCATTGGTTCTCTAAGATGGACCTACGAGCGGGCTATCACCAAACACGCCTAGCAGAAGGAGAGGAGTTCAAGACGGCTTTCCAAACACACTCCAACCATTGGGAATACAAGGTCATGCCTTTCGACCTTGCAGGAGCACCGGCTACTTTCCTTGGAGCAATGAACAGAACGCTCCAACCTCTGCTTCGTAAGTGTGTTGTCGTCTTCTTCGACGATATCCTAGTCTACAGCAAATCGCTGACAGATCACCTCCAACACCTGAAGGCGGTGCTCAAACTACTCCGTCAAGACAAGTGGCAAGTTAAGCTCTCTAAATGCTCTTTTGGGCAACAGCGCGTCGCTTATTTGGGTCACGTCATCGACCAGCGTGGGGTTTCCTCAGACCCAGAGAAGATAGCCAAGGTTCAGCAATGGCCTACACCAAAAAATAGCAAAGATGTCCGTAGTTTGTTAGGGTTTGTTGGGTATTACCGCAAGTACATTCATCACTTTGGCATCATAGCAAGACCTCTGTTCAACCTGCTCAAAAAACACACCCAGTTCGTTTGGACAGCAGACACAGACCAAGCTTTCAAATTACTGAGGCAAACATTGGTGGAAGCTCCTGTCCTTCAACTTCCAGACTTCAACAAGACCTTCGTGATCGATACGGACGCGTGTGACACAGGTGTGGGAGCAGTTCTGCAGCAAGATGGACACCCAATTGCGTACATGAGCAAGGCTCTGGGGCCCAGAAATCGGGGACTCTCAACTTATGAGAAGGAGTGCCTGGCCGTACTCACGGCAATAGAACAATGGAGACCCTACCTTCAGCAACAAGAATTCGTGATCAGAACGGATCAGCAGAGCTTAGTTCACCTGGACGGTCAAAGACTGCATACAGTCTGGCAACAAAAAGCTTTCACCAGATTGCTGGGGTTGAGGTACAAAATCACTTATAGGCACGGGCCTGAAAACAGAGCAGCGGATGAACTGTCTCGTCTCCGACATGAGGCTGAAGAATGCCTGTCGACAATCACATCAGTACAACCAGCATGGTTGGATGAAATTCGAGAGAGTTACAGCTCGAACAAGCAAGCCACCAAGATAATTGAGCAATTACAACTGCAACCTGACACTAAAGGGCGCTTCTCAGTCATCAACAACTTGCTGTACTTTCACAACAGAATCTGGCTGGGCGACAACCCCTCACCACAGGACAAAATCTTGAAAGCGTTTCACTCCAGCACCATTGGGGGTCATTCCGGCTTCCCGGTAACATACAAACGCCTGCGCCGCCTTTTTGCTTGGCCAAAGATGAAACTCCAGACCACACAATTTGTGCAATCTTGCCTCATATACCAACAGGCTAAACCGGAAAGAGTCAAATACCCTGGGCTGCTCGAACCGCTTCCAACTCCAGATGCAGCTTGGAAGATGGTCACGATGGACTTTATCGAGGGACTTCCACCATCAGGTTCTGCAAACTGTATCATGGTAGTGGTCGACAAATTAACACACTATGCCCACTTCATCCCTCTCCATCACCCATTCACATCTGCTAAGGTAGCTTCAGAGTATGTGGACAATGTGTTCAAATTGCACGGTCTTCCTGAGATCATGGTGTTTGACAGAGACCCAATCTTCACGAGTGCTTTCTGGAAACACCTTTTCTCTCAATTGGGCAGCGAGTTGCGGATGAGCTCAGCATACCACCCGCAAACCGACGGCCAGTCCGAATGCGTCAACCAATGCGTGGAGATATATCTCCGCTGTTTCGCCCACGCTTGCCCACGCAAGTGGAGTCAATTCCTGTCATTGGCAGAATTCTGGTACAACTCTAGCCATCATTCTGCCATCCAAATGTCCCCGTTTGTTGCACTTTACGGCAAGGAACCAAGGCACTAGGGTATCGAGCCAATTAACACCTGCTCGGTTCCATCAGTGGAAGACTGGATGACTAAGCGCAAGCAGATTCAGGATCTGTTACAGCACAACCTCCATTATGCAAAGCAGCAGATGAAGACACAGGCGGATAAGCAGCGTTCCTTTCGCACATTTCAGCCTGGGGATGAGGTCTTCATCAAGCTGCAACCATATGTGCAGACATCGGTGGCACGTCGCGCTTGTCACAAGCTTCATTCGAAGTATCAACCCGGTGGCCTACGAGGTGCAGCTACCCAGCGAATCTCGGATCCATCCCATCTTTCACGTCTCCCAGCTGCGGAAGGCACTGCTTCCAGGTACGGCTGCATCTCATGTCCCTCCTGATACTACTGACGAAGTTGTCTATCCTGTGAAGTTGCTGGCACACCGCTGGCGCAGCACCAGTGCAGGGCGACGTGAGCAAGTGCAAGTACAGTGGTCGAACCCTTCTGTGGTCGACATCACCTGGGAGGATCTACTCGAGCTTCAGCAGCGGTTCCCGGCGGCACCGGCTTGGGGACAAGCCATCTCTCAAGGAGGAGGGGATGTCAGGACCCCTACTTCCACGGGCCAGAGGGAGGACAACGAGATGGGCGTAACACGGAGGCAAGCCCGGCCCAAGCGCCTGGTCCAGCCCAACAGGCGCTACCAGGGCCCGGAGTGGAGCAAGTGAGCAAACCCTGCCACGCCTGTCACTACAAATCTCCACCTACCTCTTTCCAGAAGAGCATCCTCGGGATCAAGGCAAAGAACGGCGGTGGCGGAAGCTTGTCTTCCTTGTAATACCTAGCTACTTGTCTCTCGAGAATCCGGTTGTAACCCAGATATTGTTGCCATCCGTAATAGAGAGAATAGTCTACCTAGTGGTACCCTAACAGTAAACTGGTACTTAAAGCTGCAGCTATGATGATCTTATCAACCCTAAGAGTACCATGACCGATTTGGAGAAGGTGATGAATGCCGTGAAGCCCCACCTTCAGCAGGGCATATTTGGTGACCTGTGGTCCAGGGCTCAGAATTCCGGAGGTGTCATGTCAGCTAAAATGCTGACCATCGAGGAACTGTTCAGGTTCGAGCGGTGACTGACAACCACCACGGGCAAGCACAATCTGCGGTCGGTCCAGGAGCACGTAGAGTTGGTCAAATCTGGGAAGGGTCTCTAGGATCCCGAGCAGATGCTCCTCCTCTGCCTGTTCTAGGCTGAGAATGATGAACGGTCACATGAGATGAGCAAGCTACATGGTGAAAGGGATGCCAAGGTTACCCATTATGAGGCGATGATCGATGATGCCCGTGCATCCTTCAAGGCAAGCGTCAAAGCTGCAAAGTCGAGAAACTGAAGGTTTTCCCGTGTCTTCCTCCTATGCCCCCCCTGAGTACCATAAGCTTTGCGGGCAGTGGTGGAGCACCTATCTTGCCTAGTGCCAGAAGGAGTCAAAGTATATGAACCGGGGGTCTCATATTGTCGAGAGGTTTGGGCCAGAAATACAACAACGTCACCTCTTTGAATTCTGCAGCCAGGAGACGAACCGTCAGTCTCGGCATAAGTATGGACAGACTAAAGTCGAGAAACTGAAGGAGGCTGGACTCGCTCATGGGGAAACTACTTGTCATGGCTACATGACACTTTTGTATATTGAACAAACTTATGTGTTACTCGCTGTTGAAGCGCAACTTGTTGATTATCCATGTACCGATGGTGCCTACCTCTGAAATCGCAACAAAATCAAAATTATGATCCACAGACAAACAACAATATGCAAATATTTATCCAAGCCACCAAGATCTCTGCTATTTCTTAAATATGCTATTCACTGGGAACTTTTTTGGATGTTTGAATAATTTCACTTTTTTCCATGGCTTTTGACCTTTCTTTTGGGAGTTTGATTTTAACTTGCAGATATATGTCTTTCGATCATATAAAGATCCAAACCCAAGCTCATATAAACCCACTACTTGGAGGGGGGGCGGGGATGCGTTTAAAAACTTAGGCTATTAGTCAGCTGGTATCCTAGTCTTGTATTTCTCTAATATGTGCATTCCCTTAAATTAGGGAAACCCACAGTCGACATAAAAAAGGCTTGTCTTAGGGTTTTTGAAATGAAGTGTCGTTCACACAATCGAGAGATCTCAAATCATTTAATGTCATTCAATCATATCAATGAATATAGTACACACAATTGATGAAGTGTTGAGATAAAGTGTTGAATAAACCAATTATGTAAGCTTGTGGGTGCCACTTAGTGCAAATTGTGACTGCTGGACTATGCATGCATGTATAGTTGTCTCACATCAAATCGTGGACTCTTGCAGCACGGTGAACCGATGTTGGGCTTCTGGTCTTTGCGGTTCTGCTCACATTCCTGGCGTCGCTCACTCCGAGAAAACCCAAAATAGATGCAAAAATCATTTCGTGTCAAAGATCTAGGGACGCCTGCTTCGTCAGCCTACGACTGTGACGCTAACTAATATCCCAATATTTAAAGATGATGTGAAGTAAGCTCAACCGCTAGCCAACCCAATGTTTGTGGTATGAGGCTCAGTGCATCAATTTAAAATAAGAGGCGGTAGGCTGCTTCTGTCTGCCCGAAGGCCCTACCAAATGAATGATACATATGCCTCTTTACTTTGTTTCTACTGATGTAGAGGAATATATGAACAGACTGGACGCGAAACATATAAACTTAGAGGAAGTGAAGGTATAAAGCATATGACATTAAATGAGTTCTACATCTGAACGACAATGGAGCCCAGCTGATGAACATTAAATTATAGTGTGATGAGTGCACATGCATCGTGAATTGAAAGTGCATATGCGTTACCCATTGCTGAAGTGCACATCGTTTAAGATCCAGGTAGTGGTGGGGGAGATGAGTATGAGGATCACATAAACAAAGAAAATGGTATTTCAAGATATGGGAGTGCAAGAGGCAGCTGAGAAAAAAATGGTTGTGGGGACGTGTCGGAAGCCCCTCCGCAAAAGTGTCGAAAGCAGATTCATGTAATGTTGTCGGGTGAGTCCGAAAGCAGGTGATGATGCATTTTGTTGCAAATTGAAGGTTCCGATATCTGATTCTGGAAATGGGAAGTTTCATGGATTCTTAACGACCTCGTTGTTATATGTATTCAAATATTACAACATTTGTAATGCTATGAAGCATGGACTTCTATATATGTTGATGAACCTTTTTGGCGGTTGATAGTACTGATTATGGCATGAGGGTGCTACACGTTGACGTGGGGAATACAATACATGGTTATACGAATCCACTGTCCCTCCTTCCATCGCCGCCGCTAGAGAGAAAGAAAAAATAGTGAGCATACATCAAGAGCACTTTTAGACCGACAAGATCTATTTGTTACTCTTGGAGATCGACACTCCTAGACGGCAAGGAGTCAACTGTTCCAGCTTCTAATGTGTGAATTTACCGCGACAAGTATGTAATGTTTTATTTGTTAATTTCTAGGGAAAATCAACTCAAAAAAGATCGGTTCAAACTTGTGAGCCTTACTAGATCGGGTGAACTTTTTTGTTTCTATAGTTTACATTTACTGTTGCTCTTATTACTCTGACTCTGGTGCTTCAATATATGCATTACTCTGTTCTGTCATCACTAGCTTTGAAGCATCAAGTTCATATGTTCCTATATCTGTGCTCTGTTATCTTTAGACCTCTAGATCATATTCTATCCGTCATTCTGATGGAAAGTTATTAGTAATAGGCACTCCTATGTAACAGTCAATTCTCTCACTTATTAATATTTTTTCCTAACTTTTCACCCCACCTTTTATAAAATCAGCTCGATGTCTGAGATTCTAAATTGGATAATTGTGATTTTGGGAAGATAATACTATTTACATCAGCAGTGTACATGTTTATATGAGGGCATAAAAGAAGGTATACATGCATGTTGTTTGAACCAGTTGTCCTTAAATGTTATTGAGATGTCATGATGTAATTTTGTATAAAACAAATATGCATGTAATGTGGTGGTTGTTACAGATTATCTTGTCTTTTTTTTTTCATTATAGTAAGACGTGGCTGTATTTTTTCTTTTAGTCCGGTCCTAGCATTCTATTTCGTTCGTCTAGTTTTCCTACGAACCATGTAACAGGGTTACCAGTAATAATATTATGCCCTCTCCCACTACTAAACAGTTTCTCCAGGTCTTCCGAGATCGGACGATGATGGCGCCTTGCGTCATGCTCCCCCTTGGGGGCATCGTTCATGGAGAGGTGGCCGGCTGGAGGGACCCGTGGTTGTGGGAGGTGGTGGCGATGAAGGTGGCGGGGCTGAGGTGACAGCGGCTGCTGTCTTTTAGGCCGGGGCGGCGGCCCCAGATGTTGGTACGGCGGCCGTGGTATGCGAGCGGTTCTCTGTGTGCAGCTTGGGCTGCGGGTGACTGAGTCGTGCGGCGTCGTGGCTCAGATGCGAGCGGTGCTACGTCGGGACGGCAGTCCCGGAAGGTGGTGTTGGCGGCGAGGCTGTCGGGGCTGCTCGGGCAGCGGCAGCAGCGGTTGCCTTTTAGGCCGGGGCGGCGGTCCCGGATATTGGTACAGCGGCCGTGGTCTGCGAGCGGTTTACCTTCTTTATCTTGGGATGCGGGTGGCTGTGTCGTGCGGCGTCGTGGCTCGAGTGCGAGCGGTGGTACGTCGGGACGGCGGTCCCGGAAGGTGGTGTTGGCGGTCTGCTCGGCGTGGCGGAATAGCTGGATGTCGGGGCGGTGGCCCCGAGTGATGTTGTGGGCTCTTTGGTGGGTTGGCTTCTTCATCAACGCTCGAGCGTCGCGTGTCTGCACCTCCCTTTTGTAGTCACGGCGTCTTCTCTCTGGCGGTGGTGTTTGCCCTTCTGTCTTGGCGCCCTTTGTGGTCTGTTGGCTTCGAGGTTGTGTGGGTTCTGCCCCGTGGTGTTTGGTTTTGTTGTATGGTTTTCGCCTGGTTTCTCCCATTAATAAACCGGACTCCTTCTTCTTAATAAATGGAAACGGCAAAGCTTTTGCCTTCGTTTCAAAAACAATTTCTCCAGGTCAGAGTACAATTGTTTGGAGTAACAAATTTCCTAGTACGTCTGCGCACTCGCCTTACAGGTGCAACATACCATATGGAATATCCTCCATTTCTCAACTAGCAGCTACACCATGCGGACGCGGGCGCGATTACACGCTAGTTTTAGTTAGCAATGGTACTGAAGTCAGCCCACCTATCAATGATCTTCGTACTTCTCTATCAGATGTTCTTGGTCCACTTACCATTGTATAAAACGCATGGACCGAGTGGGGAACAGAATAGCTTGACATACAACTACAACGATCATGCCCCGCCAAAAGGGAACTCAAAGTTGTGTTAGTTGTCCCGATGCTTCTCATTCCAAAACACGTGCATGTCTAGGTGGTGTATGCAGCCATGCATCATGTCCAATCATGCAGCCATGTATATGGCGGTGGAAGAGAGGAAATTATGAGATGAAGAGCACCCGGGCAACTAGACATGCATGCATATATGTTCCTAGTTAGAGCTCTCCCTCGTGCATGCCTAGCAGGAGCCAGAGAAGCGAGGTGTGAAATTTCTAGAGATGAATGAATAGAATACGATGCAAGCAGTACGTGTTGGTGGGTGAAGAATTCGCGGAAAGGTGTATTACGGAGATGAAGTGATAAAATATGATACAAGTACGGAAATTCACAATGGCACCCGAGCTCACGTGCTCCTTTTTTTTTCGACAAAATAAAAAAATAGTAAAAAATTATGAAAAATTCTAAAAAAAATTGGAGGCACACACATATGAGTTGTTCACACTCGTGAATTTTTTCGAAATGAAAAGACATTTCCTGCGCTCTGTGCAAAAAAGACAAATCAGTGTTTTCAAAAACGTGTTTTTGGATCTATTTTGACCACTCATTTTATCTTTTTTGTACAGAGCGCAGGAAATTTCTTTTCATTCCGAAATTTTGCACGAATGTGAACAATGCATATGTGTGTGCCTCCAATTTTTTTCACAATTTTTCATAATGTTTTACTATTTTTTTTATTTTCGTTGAAAATAAGAGGAGCATGTGAGCCCGGGTGCAAAAACGCCTCTCCCATACAAGTAGTATGTCTCAATGTGTGAAGAGACACTTATATAATGGAGATGAATAAATAAAATACTATACAAGTAGTACGTGTGGGTGGGTGAAGAGACAACTAGCTTACAGAACGCGATAATGAACCTGTCTGAAAATCCACATTAGAAACAGACACAGCACGTGTCTGCTACAACCTCGCTACTAACAAAATTTTTTTTTAGAAGACATCCTGGAAAGATATATCAATAACATAGAAGAAAGGCCTAGAAAGCCAGAGTTTACAACGGCAGTAACCCTAACTGGCAACAGTGACAGCTCCTCACTAAGACCGGAAAGCTTCTTTGCAATCAAGTGCACCCGCTGTCGATGTGCGAATCACTGAACCACATATAGATCCCGATTTGACAGACCATTTTACTTGCGGCCACGTTGACAATTTGTTTTTGAGTTTGACTATTTAAATAAATATCTTACATTTGGTAATTAATCTAAACACATTTAATATATTCCACGTCAAATCATACATTTTACGGAGCAACACAAGTCACACAAAGTGATATCGACAACAGCAACAACATTCACTACAAAAAACTATTGTTTCGTCGAGCGACAGGAACCCTCGGTGAAAAACCAAACCCGCTCAACATATGTAGATGTTGAGCGTTACATTCGGCAAAGCGCTCCGCATACACTACACGTATGTCGTTCCGGAAAAGACAACGAGCCAGCGCCAGAGCCGAGAGGAATTTCTCGTCCTCTGCTCATGTGCTCTCGAAACGCTAACCCGATTCCAACCGTACTACCGACGGTGGCCAACAGGTTCGGCAGGCGGCACCACACGTATTAGTAGGAAAAGGGCTATAACCGCCAGCCACTCACTGGCGAACGAACAGAACGTGTTCGCCAGTGGTAAGTACCGCTGGCAAACTATAAACCTGATTTGTCAGTGGTACATGTCTTACCACTAGCGAACTATAAACCTGATTCGTCAATTATAAACGCGAACCCGGTCGTACTAAGCGGGGCCATCTACCGCTGGTGAACGCATGTTCCTGTTCGCCAGCGGTAAGTTAGGTACCACTGGCGAATAGCGGACGTGTTCGCCAGCGGTAGATGGTCCCGCTGGGTCCCCCGGTCCCGCGTTTACCACTGGCGAACAACGCAGATGGTTCGCCAGTGGTAAGGCACGTACCACTGGCGAACCTTCCGCTTGTTCGCCAGTGATTTTTATATAATAAATTAAATTAATAATTTTTTTGTAAAATTTGACCGAAATTTGCCGGATGGATCGAAATTAATGATTTTTTGTGAAATTTGACCAAAATTTGTCGGAATGGACCGAAATTAATGATTTTTTGTGAAATTAAAATGAGTTGCCAATATTTTGCCGGGATGTTGATTAATTTCCGTCTCGGCAAATTTTGGCACTCCCTCTTAGGTCCTATTTCTAGGAAGGTCATGCCGAATTTTTTCGTGAAAAACGATATATATATGGTTCTAATAATTGTATTATTTGTTCTACACCATGCAGGCGACAATGGTCACTTTGAGCGAACGTGTCGTGAATAGATACTTGAGGCACGCGACGGAAGACATGTTACGGAATAATCGCAAAATGATACAATGTCCGTGTCGAAAATGCAGACTAGAGGACAACCTCGACCCCTTTAGCGGACAGTTGCTGGAGCACCTGCTTAGGCGTGGTTTCATGGAGGGGCACACTCAGTGGATAAGTGATGATGAAGATGATGATGAAATCCATGAGGCGGCGGCAGGAAATGATCGGGAATGGCAGCAGGTCAATGATGACGATGAGGTGCAAGAAGATGATCAAGAGCCTGCTCATCCACACCATGATATATATGATGGAGAAGACAGTGATGAGCAACACGTAACGGAGTAAGACGAGGACACGCGGGCACCGCTAACTTCAGTCGTGCGGGACCCTCATCTCAAAGAACTGCTTCTAAAGAAGACGATTAACCCCAGATCTGCCGCAAGAGAGCAATCTAAACTGACGCAACTAGAGATACACTCGAATACTCCGTTGTATCCAGATTGCGAACCGGATGACTCCCGCTTGAAAGTAGCGCTCGATGTTCTGCAGATGAAGGTAAGATACAAATGGAGCGACGTAAGCCTCGACGCAATTCTGCAATACTGGCAGAGCAAGCTTCCGAAGGAGAACACATGTCCTAAAAGTTGTGATGAGACCAAGAAAATCGTGTGCCCCTTCGATCTACCGCACGAAAAATACCACGTGTGCATCAACGACTGCTACATCTTTCGGGAAGGGGCCACGGACAAGACCACATGTCCGGTGTGCAAGGCTGCTCGATACAAGAAAGGGAGGAATAAAGCTCCTCGAAAAGTTGTGTGGTACTTTCCGCTCATCCCACGTCTGCGGCGCTATTTCGCGGACCGCAAGGAAGCAAAGCTCATGCGTTGGCACGCGGAGAGAAGGGAGAAAGTTCTAAGAGATCCAGAGCGGAATGAAAAGATAAATCTGACACACCCTTCGGATGTATGCCAGTGGAAAGCATTGGACGATGAATATTCAACTTTTGGGGCAGAGCCACGGAACATTAGGTTGGGTGCGAGTACCGATGGGCTCAATCCGTTTGGCAACCAGAGCAGCACACATAGCACCTGGCCCATGTTCGTATGGATATACAACCTCCCGCCCTGGCTGTGCATGAAGAGAAAGTACATACACATGAGCATGCTCATTCAAGGGCCGAAACAACCGGGCACCGACATCCATCTGTATCTGAAGCTACTGAAAGATGAGCTACACACGTTATGGGAGGAAGGCGGGGTCAACACATGGGACGCCCTCGTAGAAGAATATTTTCCTATGAGAGCCACCTTGCTCTGTACGGTGCACGACTATCCCGGCTACGGATACGTCTCACGCCAGGTGTGCCACGGACATAACGGAGGACAGAAACAAGCACATTGGCAAGCTCGATGGAGCAGGTCACAAAAATGGACGGAGGGAGTTGCATGTGTACCACGCTTCTCGAATTGTCGATATTTGGGTGGAAAAGCATAAGAGCCTGATTGAGAAGAAGTACACTGACTAGGGCAAGCGGAGGAAAGAAGGAGAAATAATTATAGAGCACAACTCCTCTTTCTTGCGTTGGTACAAAGATGAGCTTGACGCTCTGCCCCAAACAGCTAGTGCGGAAGCTAAACTCTTATACGCCTTGTCACGTGGCCCCACCCCCAACCTCGCGACGTTTCAAGCATATGATATCAACGGGTTCACTTTCTACACAGAGCAAAAGGACAAAACATCGGATTATCAAAACTCAGGGGTAACGATGGAATCCTACACCGGTGACAAAAAGTTAAGATACTACGGAAGGATCGAGGAGATCTGGGAGCTTAACTACTCTGGAGAGAAGGTGACGATGTTCTGTGTCAGATGGGCTAGGATGTCGAATGTCCAAAAATAAGACAAATACTTCACCACCATGGTTATACCCGAAGCCGGCAATTCATCAAGCGTGAACGTCACCGCGCAAAATGAGCCATGGATACTGGCTAAGCACGTCTCCCAATGCTTCTTCATAACCGATCCGTCATGGCCTAGCCACAAACATGTTACGGAATAATCGCAAAATGATACAATGTCCGTGTCGAAAATGCAGACTAGAGGGCAACCTCGACCCCTTTAGCGGACAGTTGCTGGAGCACCTGCTTAGGCGTGGTTTCATGGAGGGGCACACTCAGTGGATAAATGATGATGATGAAATCCATGAGGCTGCGGCAGGAAATGATCGGGAATGGCAGCAGGTCAATGATGACGACGAGGTGCAAGAAGATGATCAAGAGCCTGCTCATCCGCACCATGATATATATGATGGAGAAGAAAGTGATGAGCAACACGTAACGGAGTAAGACTAGGACACGCGGGCACCGCTAACTTCAGTCGTGCGGGACCCTCATCTCAAAGAACTGCTTCTCAAGAAGACGATTAACCCCAGATCTGCCGCAAGAGAGCAATCTAAACTGACGCAACTAGAGATACACTCGAATACTCCGTTGTATCCAGATTGCGGACCGGATGACTCCCGCTTGAAAGTAGTGCTCGATGTTCTGCAGATGAAGGCAAGATACAAATGGAGCGATGTAAGCGTTGATGCAATTCTGCAATACTGGCACAACAAGCTTCCGAAGGAGAACACGTGTCCTAAAAGTTGTGATGAGACCAAGAAAATCGTGTGCCCTTCGATCTACCGCACGAAAAATACTACGTGTGCATCAACGACTGCTACATCTTTTGGGAAGGGGCCGCGGACAAGACCACATGTCCGGTGTGCAAGGCTGCTCGATACAAGAAAGGGAGGAATAAAGCTCCTCGAAAAGTTGTGTGGTACTTTCCGCTCTTCCCCCGTCTGCGGCGCTATTTCGCGGACCGCAAGGAAGCAAAGCTCATGCGTTGGCACGCGGAGAGAAGGGAGAAAGTTCTAAGAGATCCAGAGCGGAATGAAAAGATAAATCTGACACACCCTTCGGATGTATGCCAGTGGAAAGCATTGGACGATGAATATTCAACTTTTGGGGCAGAGCCACGGAACATTAGGTTGGGTGCGAGTACCGATGGGCTCAATCCATTTGGCAACTAGAGCAGCACACATAGCACCTGGCCCATGTTCGTATGGATATACAACCTCCCACCCTGGCTATGCATGAAGAGGAAGTACATACACATGAGCATGCTCATTCAATGGCCGAAACAACCGGGCACCGGCATCAATCTGTATCTGAAGCTACTGAAAGATGAGCTACACACGTTATGGGAGGAAGGCGGGGTCAACACATGGGACGCCCTCGCAGAAGAATATTTTCCTATGAGAGCCACCTTGCTCTGTACGGTGCACGACTATCCCGGCTACGGATATGTCTCAGGCCAGGTGTGCCACGGACATAACGGAGGACAGAAACAAGCACATTGGCAAGCTCGATGGAGCAGGTCACAAAAATGGACGGAGGGAGTTGCATGTGTACCACGCTTGTCGAATTGTCGATATTTGGGTGGAAAAGCACAAGAGCCTGATTGAGAAGAAGTACACTGACTAGGGCAAGCGGAGGACAGAAGGAGAAATAATTATAGAGCACAACTCCTCTTTCTTGCGTTGGTTCAAAGATGAGCTTGACGCTCCGCCCCCAACACCTAGTGCGGAAGCTAAACTCTTATACGCCTTGTCACGTGGCCCCACCCCCAACCTCGCGACGTTTCAAGCATATGATATCAACGGGTTCACTTTCTACACAGAGCAAAAGGACAAAACATCGGATTATCAAAACTCAGGGGTAATGATGGAATCCTACACCGGTGACAAAAGTTAAGATACTACGGAAGGATCGAGGAGATCTGGGAGCTTAACTACTCTGGAGAGAAGGTGCCGATGTTCCGTGTTAGATGGGCTAGGATGTCGACTGTCCAAAAATAAGACAAATACTTCACCACCATGGTTATACCCGAAGTCGGCAATTCATCAAGCGTGAACATCACCGCGCAAAATGAGCCATGGATACTGGCTAAGCACGTCTCCCAATGCTTCTTCATAACCGATCCGTCACGGCCTAGCCACAAACATGTTACGGAATAGTCGCAAAATGATACAATGTCCGTGTCGAAAATGCAGACTAGAGGGCAACCTCGACCCCTTTAGCGGACAGTTGCTGGAGCACCTGCTTAGGCGTGGTTTCATGGAGGGGCACACTCAGTGGATAAATGATGATGAAGATGATGATGAAATCCATGAGGCTGCGGCAGGAAATGATCGGGAATGGCAGCAGGTCAATGATGACGACGAGGTGCAAGAAGATGATCAAGAGCCTGCTCATCCGCACCATGATATATATGATGGAGAAGACAGTGATGAGCAACACGTAACGGAGTAAGACGAGGACACGCGGGCACCGCTAACTTCAGTCGTGCGGGGCCCTCATCTCAAAGAATTGCTTCTCAAGAAGACGATTAACCCCAGATCTGCCGCAAGAGAGCAATCTAAACTGACGCAACTAGAGATACACTCGAATACTCCGTTGTATCCAGATTGCGAACCGGATGACTCCCGCTTGAAAGTAGCGCTCGATGTTCTGCAGATGAAGGTAAGATACAAATGGAGCGACGTAAGCCTCGACGCAATTCTGCAATACTGGCAGAGCAAGCTTCCGAAGGAGAACACATGTCCTAAAAGTTGTGATGAGACCAAGAAAATCGTGTGCCCCTTCGATCTACCGCACGAAAAATACCACGTGTGCATCAACGACTGCTACATCTTTCGGGAAGGGGACGCGGACAAGACCACATGTCCGGTGTGCAAGGCTGCTCGATACAAGAAAGGGAGGAATAAAGCTCCTCGAAAAGTTGTGTGGTACTTTCCGCTCATCCCACGTCTTCGGCGCTATTTCGCGGACCGCAAGGAAGCAAAGATCATGCGTTGGCACGCGGAGAGAAGGGAGAAAGTTCTAAGAGATCCAGAGCGGAATGAAAAGATAAATCTGACACACCCTTCGGATGTATGCCAGTGGAAAGCATTGGACGATGAATATTCAACTTTTGGGGTAGAGCCACGGAAAATTAGGTTGGGTGCGAAGCACCGATGGGCTCAATCCGTTTGACAACCAGAGCAGCACACATAGCACCTGGCCCGTGTTCGTATGGATATACAACCTCCCGCCCTGGCTGTGCATGAAGAGAAAGTACATACACATGAGCATGCTCATTCAAGGGCCGAAACAACCGGGCACCGACATCAATCTGTATCTGAAGCTACTGTAAGATGAGCTACACACGTTATGGGAGGAAGGCAGGGTCAACACATGGGACGCCCTCGCAGAAGAATATTGTCCTATGAGAGCCACCTTGCTCTGTACGGTGCACCACTATCCCGGCTACGGATACGTCTCAGGCCAGGTGTGCCACGGACATAACGGAGGATAGAAACAAGCACATTGGCAAGCTCGATGGAGCAGGTCACAAAAATGGACGGAGGGAGTTGCATGTGTACCACGCTTCTCGAATTGTCGATATTTGGGTGGAAAAGCACAAGAGCCTGATTGAGAAGAAGTACACTGACTAGGGCAAGCGGAGGACAGAAGGAGAAATAATTATAGAGCACAACTCCTCTTTCTTGCGTTGGTTCAAAGATTAGCTTGACGCTCCGCCCCCAACAGCTAGTGCGGAAGCTAAACTCTTATACGCCTTGTCACGTGGCCCCACCCCCAACCTCGCGACATTTCAAGCATATGATATCAACGGGTTCACTTTCTACACAGAGCAAAAGGACAAAACATCGGATTATCAAAACTCAGGGGTAATGTTGTAATCCTACACCGGTGACAAAAAGTTAAGATACTACGGAAGGATCGAGGAGATCTGGGAGCTTAACTACTCTGGAGAGAACGTGCCGATGTTCCGCGTCAGATGGGCTAGGATGTCGACCGTCCAAAAATAAGACAAATACTTCACCACCATGGTTATACCCGAAGCCGACAATTCATCAAGCGTGAACGTCACCGCGCATAATGAGCCATGGATACTGGCTAAGCATGTCTCCCAATGCTTCTTCATAACCGATCCGTGACGGATCGGTTGGGTAGCCGAACATGTCGAACTCGTCCTCGTCGTCAGGAGAGGCAAAAGAAACATCGTCGGAATGGACGGTTTCGCCAACGAGGACGAGTTCGACATGTTCGGCGACCCAAATATCGACGATGATCAAGATCATGATGATAAGGCAACATACACCACAAGAAGAATAAGAACCACGCTACCTAAACAAGGTCTTCCATTCAAAAGAAGAAGTCATGATGTGAGGCTAAATTATGCAACAGCGACAAAAAAGGCAAGAAGAATGCCAAACGCTGAGAAAGACGCGCGATGTGTATCTCTCTTTTGTATCGGACTTGTATCGATGATCTACGGATGTGATATTTTGAACTAATTACATATATGTGTAACTTAATTATGTTTATATCCTTGAAACTTAATTATTTTTATTCATTAAGTCACTCTTTTTCAAAATCATGAAATGGAAAACAAAACAAAAAAACAGAAAAAATAGAGGGAAAAAAGAAAATAAATGGGAAAACTAAATAATAAAAAAAACTTACCAATTTTATTAAGTCACTATTTTTACCAATTTTAAAATCATGACTTAGAAAACAAAACAAGAAAGAGATAAGAAAACATGAAAATCAATAAAGGGAAAATTAATTTGGAAAACAAAATAATAAACAGCCGTCCCCCGCGCATCCGTCGCCCGCGCCGTCGTCCCAGCCGCGCGCAGCCGTCGCCTGCGCCGCCGTCCCGGCTCCACGCCCTTATGCTGCACCTCTCCCCCTCCCTCCCTTGTGCCCTCCGCCCCGGCCGAGCCGCGCCCCGCCCTGGCCGTCCGTCCTGCTCTGCCCCGGCCGTCCGTCCTGCTCCGCCCCGACCGAGCCGCCGCCGACCTCCACCTTCGTCTTCGGCCGCTCCCCCTCCTCTCCCTATGGTGAGCACCCTCCCCTTCTCTCCCTCCTCTGGCTCCTTGCCATTTCTTCCTCCTCCTCCATCCTCTCCCTTGCAAGCAAGGTGTTTGTGAAAATTCCACAAAGGAAAATTTTAGGTTAACCTACTGCTACCAAAAATTCGGATTAGTTAGTTAGTTTTAGGTTAGTTTTAGCTACTGTTTTTGTGGTCAAGTTAATAGTTAGTGTAGGTTATTTAAAATTAGGTTAGTGTAGGTTAATTAGATAGTTTTAGAAAAATTTAGTAAGTTTTAGGTTAGTTGGTTTTAGCAAAAAAAATATTAAGAAAATGATGGATGAATATTAATTATATTGTTTGCCATATGCAGGAAGTTTAGAAGGACCTCGACGCTGTTGTGTGGTGGTGAGAAGGACCTCGACGCTGATGTTCAGTTTTCAGGTGAGATGATGAGATTGTCGATGATGCGAATGTGGTGGTGGTGGATGTGGTGATGATGGTGTTGTTGTCGTGATGTTGGTGGTATTTGGTGGTGGTGGTCGTGTTGTGTTGTTGTCATGGTGGTGGTGGTGTCGATGAATTTGTGATGGTTGTGATGAAGTTGTGGTGGTGGATGTGTGTATGAAATGTTTGCAGGTACCCGATGAGGCCCTTGAGATTGCCAGAATGTTGATTAACTTCCGTTCCGGAAAATTCGGGTACTCCATATGCCCTATTTTTAGCAAAGGTCATGCCAAAATTTACCATGAATTTTGGCATGACTTTTGCTATACAATAGGACATTTACCCGAATTTGCCGATACGTAAGTTAATCGACATTCCGGTAAATTTGGACTCATGGGGTACCTTAGTATTTAGTTAAGTGGTTTTTTCTTATATTTTTTGTACTAACTTTGACTTAATAATTTCCTCGACAGTGCGAAGATCGATGGCTCGCAACAACCAGGCCGGGGGTTCTCGGACAGGAGGCGACAATGCATACCTGTCGATGCTTGCACAGTACAAGCATGCCGACGATGAGGAGATCGAGCATGCGGCTGATGATGAGATGGAGGCCCCATCCGCTAGCGAAGCAGAGCGTGGTGATGCTGGGACCACTACTAGTGGCGCCGAGGAGGGCGGCCCTTCTGGTAGCGAAGCCAGAAAAGACCGTAAACGCAAGAAGAGGGAACCAAAAAAGCTCGACACCACCCAACATGCATTCACAGAGGTGGACCCTAAAAGCGGTCTTCCTACGAAGCCGGAAAAATATGTCAAAGGGTACGGCATCCAGCTTGGATGCATCGCTCGGGAATGGGGGAGAATCAACGACGACAACCTAAAGGCGAAGGACAACGAAGGTTTGGCCGCCCACCTCATTGATAAGGTGCACACACGATACAAGTTCCCGGCACCCTACAATAACAAGGATATATATCAAACAAATATTGTTAACACACAAGCCCTCGGCAAGTTGGGCAAAGCCTTTTCAACTTGGAGATCAGATGTTAGGAAGATGATTGAGGAAGAAGGTGCCGGTTTCGATGAGATCCACAAAATGTGGCCCAGCATTTCCGAAGAGGATTTTAAAGAATTCTCGGCCATAGAAGCCACTGCTGCAAAGCAGAAGCTGAGGCAGTGGGGGAAAGACATGCAGAAGAAGAACGTTGCTCCCCATAATCTCGGAAGCCGGGGTTACGCTGGAAAGGAGCCAATTTGGCAAAAGGAGGACGCAAAAAGGGAAGGGGCGGACCCCTACGACGAGATCAAAGACCCGCTCGCCCGGAATTTTATCAGGGCCCGATTCAGGGATGATCCCAAATCGCCCGGGGAGCTTGTCTTGAACGCCAAGGTGAAAGCACTTGAGAACCAAATTCTCAAGTAACAAGAAAAGGATGAACAGGATCAATCCGAAGACTCCTCGGACCCGAAGGCCCCATATCAGATAGGGTCATTTAATGGATTGCCCTTAGAGGCTTCTCACTACTCAGTTTTGCCCCTAGTGTCGAATCATGCTCAGTTTTGCCCTTACTTTTGGCCCAGGTACTAGAAAGAGGCCCAACGTCAAGTTTGGAGTCCATTCCGTCTGTTAGCGTTAGTGAAAGGTGGGTCCGAGCTTACACGTGGGACCGCCCTACGACCTGACAAAAAAAAGAATCGGACACGGGGGCACACAGCCCACTCCTCCCCCCGAATCTGACCGTGCGCCGACGCTGCTGCCGACCGGCCGTTCTGCCGCCACCATCCGCCGCCACCACCACCCGCCGCGTCCGTCAAGCGTGACCACCTGCTCCACCGCCACCTGATCCACCGCCACCTGCTCTGCCTCCACCGTCCTGCGAAGCCACGCGTGGCCGCTCGTTCTGCCACTGCGCGTGGCACCTGCTCGACCCGCGGCGGTGGATGCTTCTGTGCGCCTGGCCGGAGCGCTGATAGGTGGGGGGCTGGTGCACAGCTAGGATGTCGGAGGGTGAACCCCAGGATGAAATGGCGAGCGGCAGCAACCCCGGAGTAGTTGACGATGCCGGCGTCCGGCGGCAGACCCGCCGCGTCCACGATTGGGCTCCCAAGGGGTAAGGATTCTTCCAATTGAGCTTGTCTGTGCATTTGAACAGTCGATTGGATATAGGGCTTCATTGATCTGCGGTTGATTCTTCAATTGGTGTGCTGATTGCGTTTCTGAATTTCGTGGGTTGTAGGATGGAGTTGCGGTTTGCTTTCTTGGTGAACATTAGAAGGGAGCGGTACATCGAGGATGTAGATCATAAGAAGAAATTCCAAGGAGGATTCGACTATTCCTTGCCAATGGATTGCAATTGGAGTTTCAGACAGTTTGGAGAGGTAATTTGTAGCCCATATCCTTGGGGTTTGCATGATGCAGTAGAGTTCAGATACTACGATGGGGGGAAGCATTGGGTGAAAATTAGCAATGATGAAGAACTTGCTATCATGTTTGCTAAGCATAAGGAGAAAGAGATATTTCATATAAAGCTGCAAAATGATGTTGTTGTGCCAACAATGGGACCTAGGATCTCGGTTCATCTTCTCGGGCAGAACCATCTCGCCGTATTGCCAACTCTAGCCAGAACAGTTCAGCTCATCCAAAGCGAAGTCGTGGCTCGATGAGCGTGGGCACCGGCAGAAGGATCCCTATTGAAGTGGAGCTTGATGCTTACATTTCTGGGGATGATGAAGAGAGGCTATATGCAGATGTTGTTCAGAATTTGCGACGCACATATCAGCCTGAAATCAAGATGAGACTGACAGTGAGCAAGAAGATGAGAATGAAGACCTTCCACCTGTTCAATGGGACCCTGAGAACCCTCATATGCAAGAAGGTTCCATTTTTTCATCCATGACTGAGTGTAGAAATGCACTTGTGACCTACTGCATCAAGGCAGAACGTGCGTTCGAAGTTGACAAGAGCGATAAAGCACGTTACACAGTGCATTGTTCGACTGAGGGTTGTCCATGCAGGATGCATGCATCTAAATGCGAAGAGCATGAATATTCAGGTCAAAGTGAACCCTTTCAGTCACACATGCCAGGAATCAACTCTTAGGAAGGAAACAATCAGCAGAGCCAAGTCAAGATGGGTGGCTGAAGAAGTAAAGAAGTGGGTGACAGAAAACTATCAAGTGGGTACAAAGGAATTGCAGAAAAACATCAGAGAAAAGTTCAAGATAGATTTACCGTACATGAGGGTGTTCAATGGTAAACAAAAAGCTATGGAATCTATCTATGGTAATTGGCATGAAAGTTTTCAATTGTTGTATTCATTCAAGCTGAAGTGGAGAGGATCAGCCCAGGTAGTATTGTGGAAATTGATCACCACACCGTGGAGTACACAATGAAGGGAGAGACAAGGACCAAGGCATGCTTTAGAAGGGCTTTTGTGTGCTTTGAGGCTTGTCGCCTGGGTTTTTTGGAAGGCTGCAGGCCATATTTGGCTATTGATGCTACTTTTCTCACAGGGAGGTTTAAAGGACAGTTAGTAGCAGCTTGTGCAGTGATGCTCACAATTTTGTATTTCCAGTTGCATATGGTGTGCTGGAGACAGAGTCTGAAGAGAGCTGGACTTGGTTTTTGCAGAATCTGCACCGGGCTATTGCACATCCCAATGGCTTGGTAATTCATACAGATTCCTACAAGGGTTTTAGAAGTGGCTGTGGACAATGTGTTCCCTGGTGTAGAGCATATGGAGTGCATGCGTCACTTGGCTGCAAATTTTGTGAAGAAATTCAAAGGAAAGATATATACCAACAATTTGTGGCCAGCATCTTTGACTTGCAGTGTGAGGAAGCATAACTTCCACATGATGCAGTTATACACCAATCCCAAAGTGAAGGAATACTTGGAAACACACCACTCCAAGTTATGGGCCAGAAGCCAATTTAGTGAACTGAGCAAAGTTGACTATGTGCACAATAATCTTGCAGAGTCTTTCAACTCAACCATCAGGAAACTAAAGGATCTTTATTTGGTGGATTTTCTTGATAGGATAAGGATAGAATAATGCCCAGAAGTTTCATTTTCGTGTAGGAATAGCTAAGGCAAAATTCATGGGCCACATTATCATGCCGTGATGAATGAACTGAAGCAGAAAACAGGAGGCTTGTTTGATGAACATGGCTCAATGCTCGGGTACCAAAGCAAAGGTATCAGTAATGGATAAAGAGAAGAGAGACTGGAGATATCCAGTGGATTTAGAAGCTAGAACTTGCAGTTGTAGGAAATGGCAGATAACTGGGTTGCCATGCATTCATGCATTGTTTTTCATCACTTCTCTCTCAGGTCCAGCAGGGAACATACAGCAGTATGTGCATGAGTACTACTCCGTTGCAATGTTCAAAGCCACATATGCCATGCCTTGCCTGCTTTGGAGGGAAAACAGCAATGGGACAAAGTGGACCCTGGATTCAAGCTTTGTGCTCCAGTTCTGAAGAGAGCAGCAGGTAGACCAAGGAAGAGTCGGTTCAGACGTCGCAGTGAAGGAGCTGGACTTGGAGCGAGGGTGCGTAAGTGCACAAGGTGTGGTGGGGACAGGTCATTTCGGTAAGTACTTGATAAGCAGTAGATCCAGCTTTCGGAGAGTCTTTCAATCACAAAATCTTGGTCAGCAGCCGGATGCAACAGATGATGAAAACGATGGGCAGCAGTCGCATGATTCTGATGATGCTCCAAATTATGATGGAGCAGCAGTCACATGATCAGTCCTGTGATTCTGACAGTAATCAAAATTACATGGATCAAATCTTGGCCAGCTGCCACCATGATTCTGACACTGATCAAAATGACACTGATCAAATTCTTGGTCAGCAGCCGGATGATTCTGTGATGCTCCAAAAAGATGCTGAAAATGATGGTGACCAACCTTCTGTGATTGTGAATACTGCTAGGTATGTAAATCTTGCAAATGATGTTTCCAATGCTAGTGCTTTGTACAGGCTCACCCTGACATGATGTTCCTTTAATGTTTTGTACAGCTCTGTGGTCTGTTCGAAGAAGACGGTCAAGGGTACCGACAACCAAGAGGAGAAGAGAAGAAGCAATGTTTCACAAGGATGACAAGGAGCAAAATGGTGGCAGGTAGCACAAGGATAACAAGAAGCAAAATGGTGGCAAGAAGCACCAAAAAACATGATGAATGATCTTCTTTTTCTATGAAAACATAATGGATGCTGTTGTATTTCAGTTTAATGATGTGGGACATATGTTTGAACTATTTATGTTGTATTTCGGTTGAAACATGTGGTAGATGTTGTTTCAAACCTTCTGCTCGTGCTCGTTTTCTGAATAAGTCTGAAGCTGTCGTTTTTCACTGTAGCATTTCAGATGCTGTCGACAGGTTCAGTTAGTTGTAGCTGCCACCATTTTGCATTCAGTATGCCGCACCAAAACTATGTAGCTGCCACCATTTTGCATTCAACTTGGGTCGTTAGCATATGACAAATGAAGACTATGTGCGTTGGTTTTTAAATTTTTTGATTATTTTTGAATATTTTATGGTTATTTCAAATTTGGTCAAACCTATGTTTGACCAACATTTAAACAAGTTTTTTACATGAAAATGAAAAACTAAGCTTGGATCCTTCTTAGTCACTCCAAAATGAAGCTTTTGTGAGGTTTTTGAAAATTTCATGTTGTCATTCCAAAACCACTTCTCTCCAACCTTAGACCTTGTAGTTTGAGTTTTGGGATATCACAAGTGATTTCTGCCCTGCCCATTTGAATGTATGTAGACCATGTTTTTCAACTTGGGTCGTTATCATATGACAAATGAAGACTATGTGCGTTGGTTTTTAATTTTTTTTGATTATTTTTGAATATTTTGTGGTTATTTCAAATTGTGGATTCGAACCTGGCTGCCCCAAGTTTCAGTTTGCTAACCACTGGGTTATGTAGGTGTTGGTGTCATGAGACAGCAGCACTTTCTTTTAAATTTTTAGGCCACCTAATTCTGTGGCGCATCTTTGCAAAGGATGCGCCACAGAATATCAAGTTTCTGTGGCGCACGCAGTCAGTAGTGCGCCACAGAATCTCATGTTTTTGTGGCGCACCCGGGCGGGCATGCGCCACAAAAATTTTCTGCGCCCACTTACATGTGGGCCATCCCTGCGCCAGCCTCTCCGTTCCCAAATTTCGCAAACCCGCGCACGCCCCCTCGATCGACGCCCTGCAACCGCCGGCCGCCGCACCACCGCCGTCAACTCACCGCCGCTAGCCGCCCCAGCCCACGAGTAGCACCTCCACCGCGCGCGCCCACGAGGAGCACCGCCACCCGCGCCCGGGAGGATCGAGCACCGGCCTCCACCGCGCCCGCGAGGAGCACTGGCCTCCCCCGCGCCCACGATCGAAGAGCACCTCCACCGCGCCCACGAGGAGCACGTCCACCGCCTTCGACGACCTCCCCTCCCTTCCCTCCCCGAGGTGCTGCCCCTCTCCCTCTCCTCCTTCCCCTACCTTAGAGCTGCACCCTAGGTGTTTGTTAAAATCCCAAGCCCAAGTTTGATGCTGGATGCTGTGTGATGCTAGATGTTGTGATGCTTGATGCTGTGATGCTAGATGCTGTGTATGGTGGGATTCTCTAGTGCTTGATAGTGTCTATCATAAATGCAGTAATTTTAGGTTTAATTTTTGCTAGGTGTTTTAGGTTTAATTTTTTTTGAACCTCTGATAGTGTGTTTTAGGATGGTCCTGCCACATGGACTTGAAATTTTTTGCTATCATGCTGCTAGGAAAATTTGAGTACATGCTGCTATTAAAATTAAGGTAGAGCCAAGCATAAACAACCAGCTTACAGTCCATATTTCAATAAATATGGGCAGAATTTGGGCTATGATGATGCTGTGATGCTCTAGTGCTCCTGTGGTGATGCTGTGATGCTCCTCTGCCTATGATGATGCAATGTGCAAAATATATCGTGATAGAAATAATACTAGTATTTGCAGGGATATTGTAACATTTCCTTGTTCCAAGGTAAAATTGGAGATGAAAATTGGAGATAAAAATTTGCTAAGTGTTAAATGGTCACTGTTTAAACATACCTTTAAAACTGAAGTGAATTAAGGTGCTAGAAATTTTCAAAAAACTAATTTTGAGCTTTATCATGATGTAATAATGTAATCCAATAGATCCATGAAGGTACATTGTAAATAGGATCAAGATTTCATAATTTTGTAAGCCTCCAAAGTTGGTACTTTTTAACTGTCTTGAAGATGCATTTTTAGTTGGAATTGGATTTTAGTAATAACATTTTTAGTTGTAAATAGTATCCATAGTTTTGCATTGGTTCATGCATTTTTAATTAACTAATGCATTATTTTGCCGTATGCAGGAAATTTGGAAGAAGCTCCGCGTTCTTTCAGGTGAGATGTGGATGTGGCGACTTCATGCTTTCGAAATGCTCCAAAGTTGGTACTTTGGAGCATGTGTTCTGTGCTACCACGACCATCGTGTCGTGGTTGTTTGTGCTCCGACCATCGTGTCGTGGAGATTGTTGTGGTTGTTTGTGCTCCGACCATCGTGTCGTGGAGATGCCGGCCGGAGATGTGGATTTTTTGTGAAATGCTTGCAGGTACCCCGAGAGGCCCTTGAGATTGCCGGAACGTTGATTAACTTCCGTTCCGGCAAATTCGGGTACTCCATATGTCCCTTTTTTAGCAAAGGTCATGCCGAAATTTTTCGTGAATTTTGGCATGACTGCTAAAAAAGGGACATATGGGGTATTGCGACTAATGCATGGGCCGGGGTATCCTAGTACTTAATTAATTGATTTTTTTCTTATATTTTGTTGTACTAACTTTTTGCCTTTTTTAATTAAGTGCAAACATGTCGGACTCCGCGGGCCCTTCTAAGAAGATGAGCGTCGAAGAAATAGCTAGAGACGCCAACAAGTCGTTCTGGGAAGCGTCCCAAGAGTTGGAGGAGGCCGCCGCCGCTGGAGCTGCTAGTGGCGACCGTGCCGACGATGAGCAAGACGCCCTGGAGGGCGACGACGAAACCACCGATGGAGCTGCTAGTGGCGGCCATGAGGATGACACCACCACCACCGATGGCGGCGACCACACGGATGGTGGTGTCGACCCGACCGCTCCGAAGCAGAAGAAGGAAAGGAGGAATAGGACACCTCAAGTGCTCGCCAACGTCACAGACCATTTCACCGAGGTCACGCCAAGTGGCCTACCAGTGGCGCCTAAGGCCACTGCCAAAGGGTACAGCATGCAACTAGGGTGCATCCTCCGGGAAAGCGTGTCCATCAACACGAAGGACATCAGAAGCACGGCCAATAAGGCTTTGCGCGACGTCCTCCTCCAGAAGCTTCACCAACGGTACACGTTCCCGGAGCCGTTCAACAAAAAGGTGGACAGTTTAGCCATCTCAAAGATGAGCACCGCCTTGAGCAGCTGGAAACACCGGGTGAAGCGGAAGATTGAGAAGGGTCTCAGCTGGGAGAAGATAAAAGCCAAAGAGCCGATGCTCGACCAAGAAGAGTTCGAGGAATTCAAGTTGTCCTTAAGAACCGAGGAGGCTAAAAAATGGACCAAGTGGGGGAAGGACATGCGGGAGCAGAACATAGGTAACCACCGTTGTGGAAGCGGCGGTTACCGAGGAAAGAAGCCCATTTGGGACAAGGAGGATGCCGAGTACGCACGTCTCGGAAAAGAGAACCCGTGGGAAAAAATCACGGACGAGCAGACGAGGTTCTTTGTCCGGTCCCGCTACTATCTGGACAAGACCACGGGGGAATTTGTTACCGACGATACCGCCGTGAAGGATTTTGAGAAGTATCTGGTAAGGAATTTAATTACCGCGGATATCTCAAAGTCCATTGCGTTGATCTAGTTAGATAACGAAGCCAAATATCTAAATTAATGCCTAATTTGTCTGCAGGAGGCAGAGTTGAAGGCTGACGCTGAGGCCGGCGGCCCGTCGTCCCAGGGGTCGACGGAGCCGTGGGACACAACTTTCAACAGGGCGACGAACGCCTACAAGGGTAGGCCCCTGTCGATGCCGCCGACGTCAGCTGGCCGTGTGTCCGGCTTCGGTACGAGCATGAAGTTCATCAACTACTACCACTCGGACGCCGAGACGAAAAAGGAGAGGAGGAGGCCAAGTAAGGATAAAGCCGAGGTTGTGGAGCTAAGAAAGAAGGTGGAGACACTGGAGAATCAAAAAGTGGACTCCACCACGGTTGAGCGGTTAGTGGACGAGAGGCTGAAAAGTTTCTTACCCCCTGGGTTGGTGGAGGGGTTAGCTGCTTGGAATGCGGCTGGTCGACAGGGGCCGATATACGTGCCCAGCGTCAGCGGCAGCAACTCCATCATGAACCAAAACGTGTCGCCGGACCTGACGACCCCACAGCCCAACGCAACGACGCCCCCTACCGCGAAAGATATCGAGCCGCAGCCGGCGGCGGCTGTTCTTCATAATGCAACCGAGCGGCCGGAGAATGATAGGCCGGCCGCCGGCACCGGCGCCCTTGTCTCGACAGTTGCCGAGCTCGACGCCATCACCCAGGTAACTAATTAGTTAGTCCGCAGAATCTTCTATAACTATGCCTATGATGACTGCCATCTCATGATGTCCAACATGTTTTGACTCAGGACATGCCTTGCATACTACTGCATAGGTTGGTGCCCGGCGGCGAGTTGAAGGACTGTGCTCAGGGCACTGTCGTACAACCAATGAGCCGCGATATGCACCACAGTAAAATGGATGAGGACGTG
Organism: Puccinellia tenuiflora; assembly: GCA_012064385.1. NCBI lineage: Eukaryota > Viridiplantae > Streptophyta > Magnoliopsida > Poales > Poaceae > Puccinellia > Puccinellia tenuiflora. The sequence goes on from QRDG01000120.1 coordinate 295,699, forward strand.
ATGAGGGTCAGGTTGGTTATGATAGTGCCTGAGTTTCGCGACGCCGAGCCCCCCATTCAACCTCCGGGAGTCAACGAGGCCGATGAAATGGCCGAAGACCCAGATTCGTCTTGGGACTGGTCTTCTAGGGTTAAGGCGTACCACCGGCGCCACCTCGAGGCCCCCGATGTTCGGCCCTCGAGGCCCCCGATCGTTCGGCCCTCCTCGAAGCCTGCAGCCATCACCGCCACCCAGAAGGAACCGACGGTCGTCGCCACCAGCAGTCGCCACCAAAAACTGTTGGGAGCGCCTGTACCGCAACCATCCAAAGGCGCTGCCAATGCACCTCAACTTGATGCCAACGACGACGATGGTGATGATGTCGACGTCGAGGGCTACCTCAACACTGGCGCCAGCTTGGACATGTACATGCCTCCTATGGATGAAGAACCCTTCCGCGCTCAAGGCGATCAAGCTGCTCGTCCCAGTACATGCACGCAGCGCCTGGACTTCCAGGGTTTATCTCAAGACACGCCTCCGGAGGCCGGCGATCAACCTCCACGCAAATTACCGTCTACCATTTTCAGCCCTGGTACACTACGTAAGACGGTTTTCCCGGAGTCCGCACCCCGACCACCCTCACCATCCCCGGAGATGAAGAAGAAGAACAAGAAGAGAAAGAGGGGGCCAGGCGCCTCTGCGAGCCAGCCAGCTCCTAAGACTATCCGGGGTCATGAAGACACGGTATCACCCCGTGCGGTTGTTGGCTTGACCCGGGTTCATGAAGCTGGTAAAGCGATACTGCCTCCGGAGCTGCTCTGCCTTGCACGTGGATCCATGCACGCTTTGCATGAATCTATCTTGGTGCTAGAGCGCCTCCTTCTTCAAGACAAGGAGCCAAATTACCCGGTGTTCACGGTTAGGGTGCCAAAGGACTTGGACTTCATCTATGATGCCCCCGCGAATCCGTTCTTCATCGCGTACGAGGACGTCTTCAATCTCTTTCACTCTAGACGGCTGGACTATAACTTGGTCCGCCTATACGCGCTCGATATGTCGATGAAGATCAAGAGAGATAATACCCAGTCCGTCGCGGTAGCGGATCCCTACTATATGCGTGACTGCCAGCTGGTGGAAGGATCAGCGACACGGACCAAGGCGACAGAGTACCTCGGTAGTTTCATGCTGACCAACAAGAGTCTGCCTTTCTTTCCCGAGTAAGTACACATTCGCTCGCCGCCGTCGTAACTTATGCTTTCTTGTAGATTTGTTCCATTGCTGATCCTTTCCAACATTTCGTTTCAATTGTGTTGAGCAGGAACAAGTACTGCACACTCGTCGTCCTGAACCCGAGGTGGTCCAGTGCCACTTATCTCGACTCGGGGAGTTTGGATATGAAGAAAGACTACACCAAGATAAAGGGTGTTCTCGATGAGGCTCTCGAGGGCTACGCCAAAAAGGGAGGCCCCTTCGAAAAGAAGCAACAAGTTTTCAGCAATGACGGCACACACCGGTTCAAGCATGTGACCGAGTTCTGCTGCGTGAAGCAGAAGTCTGGCAGCGTGAAGGAGGCCTTCTACGCCCTCCATCACCTTAAAGGGTTTGTCCGGGATGCTGAGAAATTGAAGTTGCCATCTAGCCTCCAAGAATGGACCAAATGTGCGGGGGATATCACCGATGCCGATCTTAGAGAAGACTTCCATCGCATCCAGGTGCAGTTATCAAAAATCATCGTCGAAGATGTCACCAATCATCGGGGGTCCTTACACAACGTCAGAGGTAGCAATAAGTGCTTCTTTATTTTCTTATTATAGACTTGTCCACTTAGATTTGTATTATTAATCAATATATTTATATCCCAATCCATCTCCAGGGTTGCCTAGAGGGAGATTGAAGAAATCCTAGAGGCTCAGCAGGACACCAGGACGTGGACGACGAAAGAGGGCTGCAAACCGTTCCCGGCGCCGACGAAGAAGAAGGATCCATGATCGTCCTCCCCGCTCTTCCTCACCATCATCACGGATCCTAGTGTAGGCGGTGTGACCTATTCATTTGTAATGTGAAACGATGTTAAAAATTCGGCACTTGTAATTATTGTGTGACACGATGAACTTTTGTATCATACTTGTGTAAAAATTGTGTATCTCGGGCTCTAAGTAATGTGATATACCTGTATTTTCTATAATATATACATGTATTTCCTGTTTCCTGTAATATACCTGTATTTCCTGTAATGTGATATACCTGTATTTTCTGTAATATACCTGTATTTATACAGCAGGCAGCAGAAAATTGAAAATACATTTATATATTCTGTGGCGCATCTTTTTAGTTTTCTGTGGCGCATGGAGTTCTGTGGCGCATGGAGGACAGATGCGCCACATATAATTCTGTGGCGCACCGTTGCTGGTGCGCCACAGAATCTTGGTATTTCTGTGGCGCACCGTGGGGGTGCGCCACAGAATTACATTTTAGTGGCGAGATTTCTGTGGCGCATCCCACCATTTCCTGGATGCGCCACAGAAACCCTATTTTGGTGCGCCACAGATGACCTGTTCCCTAGTAGTGTCTTGATGGTGCTTGTCATAATAGCTTTTCTGCCGGGATTGAGCAATTTTGAGATTATCCCGAATGACACGGACTTTCTCTTCAGCTTCATTGATCACATCCGGACCGAAGATTGGCCTATCTCCGGTTTCAGACCAATTTAGAGGAGTCTGACATTTTATCCCATATAGAACCTCAAAGGGAGCCATTTGGAGGCTAGCCTGATAACTGTTGTTGTAGGAGAACTCGGCGAGAGGGAGGTATTTTTCCCAACCCTTGCCGAAGGAGATGACACAAGCTCGAAGCATGTCCTCAAGAACTTGGTTCACCCTTTCAGTTTGACCGTCGGTTTTGAGGATGATAGGCGGTGCTGAAGTTGAGACGGGTTCCAAGAGCCGTTTGGAAACTTTGCCAAAATTTGGACACAAATAAGCTTCCACGGTCGGAGATGATCCGCAAAGGAACCCCGTGCAAAGGAACAATCCGGGCCATATACAAGTCGGCAAGTTGGCTTGCTCGGATATCGTCACGGACCGGAAGGAAGTGGGCAACCTTTGACAAACGGTCGATGATGACCCAAATGGCATTGTTGCCCTTTTGTGACTTTGGAAAACCGGTGATGAAATCCATACCAACTTCATCCCATTTCCACTCGGGAACGGCTATGGGGCGAAGGGTACCAGCTGGCCTTTGATGTTCAGCTTTCACCCAGCGACATACGTCGCATTCAGCAACATATTTGGCAATTTCCCGCTTCATGCGAGTCCACCAGAATTTGGGACGGAGGTTGGTACATTTTGGTGCTACCGGGATAGATGGATATGGGAGATTCATGTGCCTCTTGGAGGATTAACCCTTTGGTATTTCCACTCTTGGGCACCACAAGACGACCTTCGAAATAGACAACACCGGAGTCATCGATGGAGAAAACACTTAGCCTTTCCACTTGCGACATTCTCCTTAATCTTGAGGATGCTAGCATCGTTTTGCTGGGCGGCCTTGATTTCATACTCAAGAGTGGATTTGATCTCGAGGTTAGCTAGAAAACCGGAAGGAACAATTCCCAGATTCAACCTAGCAAACTCCTCATGAAGAGCAGGTTGGGCTTTTTCCACCATCAATGTATTGCAATAGGCTTTGCGGCTCAGAGCATCCGCCACGACATTGGCCTTGCCGGGCTGATAATTAAGTGTCACATCATAATCTTTGATGAATTCCAACCACCTTCTCTGCCTCAGTTCAGATCAGGCTGGTGAAGAGATATTTTAGACTTTGATGGTCGGAGTAGATCTCGCAACGGTTGCCCAATAGGTAGGGCCTCCATTGCTCAGAGCATGAACCACGGCGGCAAGCTCTAGATCATGGGTTGGATAATTTTGCTCATGTGGCTTGAGTTGACAGGAAGCATAAGCGACAACATGGCCTCTTGCATCAAAACACAGCCCAAGCCTTGGAGTGATGCATCACAATAGATGACAAAGTCTTTTCTGTGTCGGGAAGGACAAGCACGGAGTGGTGGTGAGCTTGACCTTGAGAGTTTGGAAACTCTCTTCAGCTTTGTCTGACCACAAAATTGTTTGTTCTTCTTGAGAAGGTCAGTCAATGCTTTGGCTATTTTGGAAAACCCTCGATGAATCGGCAATAATAACCCGCCAATCCAAGGAAGCTTCGGATATCTTTGGCGGACTTGGGAGTTGGCCANCATTTTAGTGGCGAGATTTCTGTGGCGCATCCCACCATTTCCTGGATGTGCCACAGAAACCCTATTTTGGTGCGCCTCAGATGACCTGTTCCCTAGTAGTGAGAGATGGATCCGCGACGTCAAGAGGCGCTACCTCGACGCCGCACCGTTGAAGATCGTGGGCCTCGATCGACTGCGAGTTCACCGACGCCGCACCCGAGGAGAGGCAGCGTGCCGCTGTCCTGCAACTCTCCGTGGCGACCGACACGTTGGTGTTCCATATTTGCCACGTTGATCGGGTGTCGTGGGCCCTTAAGGACTTCTTGATGGACAAAACCATCAAATTCTGCGGCGTGGCTATCAACAACGATCAGCGTATGCTGGGGCCTTACGGAATTCATATTCCGTCCGTCGTCGACCTCCAGCAGGCCGTTCACCCTAACCCAACGTACCCTAATCTTCCGAGTCTCTATACTCTAGCCAATTTTACTATTGGCACAATGCTTGAGAAGAAGAAGAAGATCAACAAGAAGAAGAGGAAGAAGGAGGACGAGAAGAAGGAGGAAGAAGAGGACCTCACATCAGGTTGGGGCAAGTTTCCATTGAGCTTTTATCGCATCAAGTATGCCACTCTGGACGCTCGCCTAGGCTACGAGATTGCTAGGAGGTGTCTCAATGCTATGTGATCGCGTATGTCTCAATGTGTCGATCTAGATCGTCTCAACAATAATTGTCATATGTGAAACATTTGATTGAAATAAAAAGTTGTGTGATCTTTCGATTTATTTAGCCCTTGTTTTCCCTTTATATTGTTAATTATCTCTGGTCCGTACTAATATTCAGCAATAGCAAGTTTGTGCATGTATCAAAAGTAAAAAAAAATTATTATAAAGAGTTCTACACATTTTAAGGGTTTTTAATGACTACAAATTTGTTGAATTTGGTCAAGTGGATCAAAAGTTATGGAATTTCGAAAGTTAAGGATTTAAAACTCTCTCTCTCGATCCCTCTCTCTTCTATTTCAAAAGTGTACGGTATGTGGTAGCATACAAATATACGAAAACTATTTTGAAATGAAGAAAAGAAATAAATAAAATGAATTCTCTGCCGCGGCACAGAAAGTGCCCAAATTTCTGCCGCGGCAGAGAATCTTTAGTCGCGGCCCGTTATACGAACCGCGACTAAAGGGGTCTGCGGCCGCTGCGTGTAGGGTGCCCCCCTTTTGTCCCGGTTTGTATCTAAAACTGGGACAAAAGGCTGGCCCCTATATATATGGCTGCAGCCGCCCCCTCCCCCCCCCCCCCTCCCCCCCCTCCCCGCCCCCTCTCTCTCATTTTTTTTCCTGGTTGGAGGTGGTGTGGGTGTGCTAGTTTTTTTTCTTCATATGCACTAGAGGTGTTCGGTGAAATGCCTGTTAGAGCGATGACACTTGAGTTCACACAAGACAAACATGGTATGAGGTGCCCGAGCCACACTTAAGCTTCCTCCTCTTGTTTCCAAGTTTCCTAAAAGGTTAGCAACTACTTTCTCGTTTAGACCACGCGGTACTAATTTTAGCATCGTGACTGCGTTTGATATATAGTTGCATGAGGCAGATGGGTCATCCATGGATGTACGGTGACCGACGCTCTGGCGCTTACAGAGAAGGCGTGCGGTCTTTTATCATTGTGGCCGAGGCGAACAAGCGGCGGGATGGTTTTATGTGTTGTCCGTGTGTTGAATGTCGGAATGAGAAGGATTACACTTCCTCAAGAGTCATTCAGAGCCACCTGCTTCGGTCCGGTTTCATGTACGGCTATAATGTTTGGACCTTGCACGGAGAAAGAGGGGTTATGATGGAAGACGGCGATGAAGAAGAGAACGATGATGACAACTACCGATCTATGTTCCCTGAATACGCTGATACCGCAATGGAAGACAATGAAGAAGAAGGAGGTGAAGAACGGGCAGCATATGAGCCCACTGATGATCTTGGTCGCGTCATTTCTAATGCAAAGCGAGACTACGACACAGAAAAGGAGAGGTTGCAGTTCGAGCAGATGTTACAGGACCACAACAAATTGTTGTACCCAACTTGTGAAGATGGCCAGAAGAAGCTGGGTAGCACACTGGAATTGCTGAAGTGGAAGGCAGAGTCCGGTGTGACTGACTCGGGATTTGAAAAGTTGCTGGTACTAATGAAAAGAAAGCTTCCAAGAAATAACGAATTGGCCGCCAGTACGTACGAAGCAAAGAAGCTTGTCTACCCTCTAGTATTAGACGTGCAGAAGATACATGCATGCCCTAATGACTGCATCCTCTACCGTGGTGAGAAGTACGGGAATATGGATAAATGTCCGGTATGCACTGCATTGCGGTATAAGATCAGAAAAGATGACCCTGGTGATGTTGAGGGCGAGCCACCCAGGAAGAGGGTTCCTGCCAAGGTGATGTGGTATGCTCCTATAATACCACGGTTGAAACGTTTGTTCAGAAACAAAGAGCATGCCAAGTTGTTGCGATGGCACATGGAAGACCGTAAGAAAGACGGGATGTTGAGGCACCCCGCTGATGGTTGGCAGTGGAGAAAAATCGAGAGAGAGTTCCCGGACATTGCAGGTCACGCAAGGAACTTATGGTTTGGTCTAAGTACAGATGGCATGAATCCTTTTGGGGAGCAGAGCTGCAGTCACAGCACCTGGCCCATGACTCTATGTATCTACAACCTTCCTCCTTGGTTGTGCATGAAGCGGAAGTTCATTATGATGCCAGTGCTGATCCAAGGCCCAAAGCAACCCAGCAACGATATTGATGTGTACCTAAGGCCATTAGTTGATGAAATTTTACAGTTGTGGGCCGAACCAGGTGTACGTAGGTGGGATGAGCACAAACAGGAGGAATTTGACCTACGAGCGTTGGTGTTTGTAACCATCAATGATTGGCCCGCTCTTAGTAACATTTTAGGACAGACGAACAAAGGATACAATGCATGCACGCACTGTTTAGATGAGACTGAAAATATATATCTAGATAAATGTAGAAAGAATGTGTACCCGTACAATCGTCGTTTTCTTCCGCCCAGGCATCACTTAAGGAAAAAAGGCAAGCATTTCAATGGCAAGGCAGAAACACGGATGAAGCCTGTCCCCCGTAGTGGTGCTGATGTATTTGGTATGGTCAAGGATTTAAATGTAATCTTTGGAAAGGGTCCTGGCAGAGAACCTGTTCCGAATGACGCTGACGGACACGCACCCATGTGGAAGAAGAAATCTATATTTTGGGAGCTAGAATATTGGAAAGTCCATGAGGTCCGCTCTGCAATCGACGTGATGCACCTGACAAAGAATCTTTGCGTGAATATTCTAGGCTTCCTGGGCTTGTATGGGAAGTCAAAAGATACACCGGAAGCACGGGAGGACCAGCAACGTCATAAAGGACGAGACGGCATGCATGCAGGGCAGTTTTAAGGGCCTGCCAGCTACGCTCTTATCAAAGAAGAGAAGGAAATCTTTTTGAAGTCCTTTTCAGTATCAAGGTCCCGTCTGGATTCTCGTCGAATATAAAGGGAATAGTAAATATGAAAGAGAAAAAATTTCAAAACCTAAAGTCTCATGACTACCATGTGCTTATGACACAATTGCTTCCGGTTGCATTGAGGGGAATTCTACCGGAAAAATGTTCGACTAGCCATTGTGAAGGTATGTGCATTACTCAATGCAATTTCTCAGAAGGTAATCGATCCAGAAAGTCTATCAGGGTTACAAATTGATGTGGTCCAATGTCTGGTCAGCTTCGAGTTGTTGTTCCCGCCATCCTTTTCAATATTATGACGCACCTCCTAGTTCACCTAGTCGAAGAGATTAGAATTCTCAGTCCTGTGTTTCTACACAATATGTTCCCCTTCGAGAGGTTCATGGGAGTCTTAAAAAAATATGTTCATAACCGTGCTAGGCCAGAAGGAAGCATCTCTAAGGGCTATGGAACAGAGGAGGTCATTGAGTTTTGTGTTGACTTTCTTCCTGACCTTAAGCCGATTGGTGTTCCTGAATCTCGGTATGAGGGGAGACTGACTGGAAAAGGCACACTAGGAATGAAAGCAATGGTATGTAGGGACGCGCTTTATTTCACTCAAGCACACTACACAGTTCTACACAATTCCACCGTGGTTGCTCCGTATATCGAGAAACACAAGAATATTCTACGCGCCGAAAACCCGGGGGAGCCTGACTCCAGGATTAAAGGGGAACACGAGGAGACTTTCGGATGTTGGTTGCAGACACATCTCATGAATAGCACCACCGTTGGAGATCAGCTGTACTTGTTGGCCAGGTTACCATCTTCGACTATATGTACTTTCCTAGGGTACGAGATAAATGGGAATACATTGTACACAATCTCCCAAGATAAAAAGAGCACCAACCAAAACAGTGGTGTCCGCTTTGATGCAACAGACGACAATGGGCAGAAGGACACATATTATGGGTACATAGAGGAGATATGGGAACTTGACTATGGACCTACTTTTAAGATCCCTTTGTTTCGGTGCAAATGGGTCAAGCTGACAGGAGGCGGGGTACATGTAGACCAAAAGTACGGCATGACAACAGTGGATCTCAAAAATCTTGCATACATGGACGAACCATTAGTCCTAGCCAACGATGTGGCTCAGGTTTTCTATGTGAAGGACATGTCTACGAAATCGAGAAAAAGAAATCAGCAAAAGAATACATCGTCCGATGAGCCAAAGCGCCACATAGTTCTTTCAGGGAAAAGAAACATCGTGGGAGTGGATGACAAGACAGACATGTCAGAAGATTATAATAAGTTTCATGAAATTCCGCCCTTCACAGTGAAAACTGACCCATGCATCCTGTTAAATGATGAAGATGCTCCATGGCTACGGCGCAGAAGAAAACCACAACACTAGATAGGGATGTTCGTGATGTGTAATAATGGCTATATGCGAATACAAACCATATGTTTTGACTATATGCACCGTCAGGATGTATGCAGGGAATGTATTTGGTCGATGAACAGAAGGATTTCTAGATAGAACAAAACAAACGGTTTCACCTGCATACAGTCCTACGGTGGCTAGAGAGTGCCCGCATATCAAATGCACCGTAGGACGTATGCAGGGAATCCGAATGATTTGTATTCGGTCGATGTACTGAAGGATTTCTAGATAGAACAAAACACACGGTATCACCTGCATACAGTCCTACTGTGGCTAGAGAGTGCCCGCATATCAAATGCACCGTAGGACGTATGCAGTGAAACCGTTTGATTTGTATTCGGTCGATGAACTGAAGGATTTCTAGATAGAACCCTCTTAGCACTGAGAGAATGCTTCTATGCCGAGCCCCTCGAAGATGTCATAGGTCACTGCCCAACGACATCTTCGAGAAGCTCGTGCATAGAGGAGTCCTCTGTCTTCTCTCTTTGCTGTTGCCGTGCTCTTGTTCTTCCTCTTCCTCTTCCTCCTAATGGTGGGTACTTATATAGGGCAACTCTTCACCTTTTTAGTCCCGGTTGGTAGCTGGAACCGGGACTAAAGGAGCGTTGATATGTGTGCCTTATCTTCACCTTTTTAGTACCGGTTGGTAGCTGGAACCGGGACTAAAGGAGCACACCTAACCAATGACACACACTTGATCCAACGGCTCACAAGCGCTACAAGGAAACACACGATCAGTGTGCTTCTGATCCAACGGCTCATAAGCGCTCGAAGGAAACACACGATCCGTGTGCTTCTTCCACCGCTTCCCGCCTTCGTCTTCCCGCCATTTCTCGCTATATATATGTAGGCTTGGCCGCCATTGCCATATCACATCTAAACTCATATCTGCAACCTCATTACTCTCCAATGGCTTCCACCGTACCCACTCTAACCTACCCTCAGGCGGAGGCGCTTTGCGCCTCAAACTACCCCTGCCCGCCCTGCTACCTTGTCCCCACCGGCTGGTGGCTGAGCGCCGGAGGTGTGCCGTTCCCTCCTATCCCTCAAGGTGTGGCGCGTCGGGCGGCCATCACGAACCACTACTACCTCGAGCTCACGCAGGAGCAGCGGATGGATCCCCGCTGGCATCCCGACTACTGCCCCATTTGGGATGCCTTCTTCATCAATTGGCGTGAGAGGGCGCTCGCCAGGTACGAGGAGGACGGCCCGCCTCCTTCGAACTTCAACGAGGTCGGCCGTCAGCTGTGGTGGGGTGGCCGGACTCTCCAGAGCGTCATGGACTACATCACGGCCGGCGATAACCCCCACCTGCGCTACCCTTACATCCAGTCCAGGCGTGCTCACCCGTCGAGGTTGGAGCCACGAGCGCCGTCCGATGACAGCGACGACGACGATTACGAGGACGAGTATTATAGGCCTAGGCAAGAGTATAACTAAGATTGTTAGGACAAATGATCCACTATTGTCATTCCGTACTGTTGTCATTGGTTAGGACAAATGATTTGTATTCGGTCGATGAACTAGTTATTATCAAATGATCCACTGTTGTCATTGGCTCCAAGATTCAAAAATATGCAAAAAAATATTAGTTAATACATTTTTTAATTGAAAATGGAAAAATTGTTAATAGTTTGTAGAGTTACAATAATTATTTTATAAAACAGAAAATGGTTTTGGATTACTTATTCAAATTCAAGCACTTTTCATGTTGAAAGTTTTCTTAAATTCATTCAAATATTCAAATGTTTTGAAATTATGCCAGATTTGAAAAAACAGAGAAAACGGCGCGCGGGCGCATTTTTGGCCCAGCGCGCGCAAAAATTTTGGGCCCATTAGTCGCGGCCCGTACCACCAGCCGCGACTAAAGCTTTGGATCTGAAACCGCCCCCCGCCCCCCCCCCCCCCCCTTTAGTCGCGGGGCGTGGCTGAACCCGTGACTAAAGACCTGCCTTTAGTCGCGGTTTGAACTACGCCCCGCGACTAAAGGGGGGTGCATAAAGCTGGCCATCTCCCCGGTGCGTGGCTCAGACCGCGACACCAGAGGCCATTTTGTGACTTAGCGCCGTCAGGCTGCCGAAATTTTCCACCGCCACCGTCGCCTCCTGCCGCCGGCCGCTCTCCTCCGCCGCGCCCGCCGCTATCCTCCGCCGCCACGCGCCCGTCGCCTCCGTCCCCGAGCGCCCGTCGCCCGCCGTCCTCCGCGCCCTCCGTCCCCGCGCGCCCGCCGTCCTCCGATCCGCGCCCTCCGTCCCCGCGCGCCCGTCGCCTCCTCCTCCGCCCGAGCATGCCGTCCTCCGCGCCCGCCGCCGTCGCTTCCTCCGCCGCCCGAGCCCTCCGTCCTCCGCGCCCGCTGCTTGAGCCTTCCTCCGCGCCCGAGCCCGCCGCTGTACGTCCTCCGCGCCGGCGCCGCTCGATTTAGGTTAGTTTTTTATCAGTTAATTAGGTAGATTTTTAGGTTAGTTTAAATTTAGATCAGTTAATTAGGTAGATTTTTTGGGTAGTTTAATTTTAGGTTAAATTTTAGATTAGTTAGATTGGTATTTAGAAATTTTGCTAATTTAAATTGGTACTTTACAAATTTTATTACTAAGTTAAATTGGTATTTTAGAAATTTTGCTAAGTTAAATTGGTATTACTTTTTTAGTGTAGAAATAGAAATTTTGCTAAGTTAAATTGGTATTACTTTTTTAGTGTAGAAATACAAATTTTGCTAAGTTAAATTGGTACTTTAGAAATTTTGCTAAGTTAAATTGGTATTACTTTTTTAGTGTAGAAATAGAAATTTTGACTTAGGTGTTTTTAGTTTATTGTTCTCGGCGACGATGTCCCTGTTGGATCAGAGGGGCGATGTGCGGGACTGCGCTCCGCCGGGCTGGCACTGGGAGGTGCTACCTTCCGGGACGCGCAGCTTGGTGAGGAATCCGGGTGATGTCGTCGACCCGGATCTTCTTTGGTGGCAGTCGCGTGGGCCACGCTCGGTGCAGAGGGAGCCGGCCCCCGAGGAGGTGGTCCGTCGCCGTATCAGAGAAGAGGACGAGCACGTCCGTCGCTACATGTATCTATTGGATAGGCATTATAGCAATAGCTGGTCGTTTGTTCAGATGGTTCCTTATCATGTGAGCTATGACCCTGTGAGGGTTCCTTCTCTTTGGATGCGCAGCACTGGCGGCTCAGCACCCCGCGGCTCAGGAACCGGTCGAAGTTAGTTTGAGAGGTTAATGCATGGGAGATGTATTACTGATATTATTCATGATGTATTAGGTTTAAAAAATAATGGAACCGAGCTATGTAACTGGATTATTCTAGATATATTTGTGATATTATTCGTGATGTATTTTATGTACTATTTGTATGTAGTATTATTTTTGTAGTATTTTTATGTACTAGTAGCAATATTGTATGCGATAATGATATTATGTGCATTTTGCAGAAACTATGGAACCACCTAGTCCAATCCGCAGAGACCTAACATAAGAAGAAATTCTCGAGGACAAAATCTGTTGGGGTTATGCCGAACAGGGGTCCTCACAGACACTACAAGAAATATGCTATCTAGTGACCCTCCATATTAGTCACTGAAAGGTCACATTTTTTCATTTGTGACCTTTTTGTGACCAAAAGCAATTGGTCAAAAGATGAGCGTCACTAATGAAACTACGTGACCTTTTTTGGGAATTGGTCATAGACGTCTGTGACCAAAAAAAGGTCACAGATTTTATGACCAAATTATTTGGTCACCGGCTATCTGACCAGACCACATCAGATCCAACGTGGCAGAGCTAACGTGGTAAAATAGTGACCAAATTTAATGGTCGTATATTAGAATCAGCCCAGTCCAGTCAGCTGTCCTCATGGGCCAAGCGCAACAATTCAGCACATTAATTATTTTTTTCCTGTCAATTTGGTTCACCCACATGTGCCAAGCCTAGCGAAACAACCTTTGATTTTTTGGGCCGTGGCCTATTAGGCGTCCGTTTATATCTTTTTTACAGTTCTTTTTTTTTAGGATTAAGTATATATTTCACCCTCAAATCTATAGGATTGGAGCAAAATCCCCCTGAACTAAAAATTGGTATGCTTTATACCCTCAAATCCTCAATACCGTCTAAATCACCCCCTATGGTGGTTTTGGAAAATTTAGGCGGTTTTTGGCGATGAGGTGGCGCAGACGTGGCGTCGTTGTCCATTAGGGATAGTTAGGCATCGTTAGGGAGACATGGACCCCACCTGTCATAGTGATAGAAGATATATTCCCAAATTCTATAGCTTTAACTCACTAATCAACCGGATGGCCAGGAGCAAGTGATGCGGAGATAGATACAAGGGGAATAAAAGCAGCCAGGATTTGTCATGCACGTTCCGATGAAATCTTCCTTTATATGCCAGTAAAACGCACAACACCAGTAAACCAATCTATGCTACGAAGTACAGGGAGTCAGGAACTACTCGTCAATCTTAGATCCAGTGCTAAGAATAAAATAGTCCATCCGGGGTGCCAAGCAAGGCGTCGAGCGGCGGCGCTATCTGCTGGCGTCCGCAGCTGCGGTGAGCAGGTCGCCTGGGAAGAACTGGTTCGGGAGCCGCCACACCTCCGATGTGTCGTCGAGCGCCTCGCTACGGCACCACCGGCACCTGCTCCCTCGGCTGGTCACCACGCACTCGCTGCGTGTCGCCAGATCCCGGCACTCCGCCTCGGCCAGCCTTGACCCAGAAGCAACCTTGCACTTTCCCTTACCCGCCGTAGCAGCACCCACCGACGAGGCCATGGCGAAAACCAGGAGCAGCGCGAGCACCAGTTGCGTTCCGGATCTGGCATTGGCATGAGGATGGGTTTGATCGAGAAAAACATCGGTATGGTTTCGGTCTGGCCAATATGTGGACACAGAGACAGGGGCGCTGACCGGTGGGGCCTACCAGCGTGCTAACTGCATTAACGGTGATTTCCACGTCAGTCGCCACGTCAACGTGCAAAACAGCCCAAATTTACCCAAAACCACCCAAATTGAGCAAAAACCAGTGTTAGGGGGTGATTTAGACGGTATTGAGAATTTGAGGGTACAAATCATACCAATTTTTAGTTTAGGGGGATTTTGCTCCAATCCTATAGATTTGGGGGTGAAATATATACTTAATCCTTTTTTTTATCTCCGCCTTTCTACAGTGCATTTTTTGTTTGGGCCTCAACCTTTTTACAGCCCAATTACTTTTTGGCCTTGGCTTTTTTCAATTAGGTCGTCCCACTCTCCAGCTTTCTATTTCTCACGTATTTGCAGTACACAAATGACAAATATTTCAAATGGAACAGGCAGAGAACATACGAAATTCTTGAAATGATAGATCAATCAGCCTTTTACAGATTTCCATAGTGTTCATACAACCAGATATTCAGACTACTACGGAGTACAATTATAACTAGGTACTCAGTGCTTTGTCGGCCTTCAGGCTCTTGCAAATTTCTTCGACCTGGAGCTCCTGTAAACAAGAGGTAAGGCCACACTTAGCTTTAATGAAGAGAATATCTACTAACAATAAAAACTAGGTCTACATCAATTTGGAAGACACAAATGTTCATTTGGTTGGGCACGAAAATCATATGCTGGAACAACCATCTTAATTCAAGCAAACGATTTGCTATAGGAGCATGAAAAAGGAAGCAGCACATGGCATGAAAAGACCTAGGAACCCATATAGTCTAAGAAATGAAAATTGCAATACAGGTATGCATTCAAGTGCTTAGCTGTAATGCATATAGTATATTCCTGTAATGCATATAGTATATTCCTGTAATGCAAAAACAATACGATGAGTAATGCATATAGTATTCCTGTAATGCATATACAATAGTGAAAACAAGATCACTCAGAATCCAGGCAAGTAAAATTTACTCATCGGCAGAATACATCTACCAAACCAGATCATGATAGAGGAAAGACCAGAAGGTAGTGGGGTTCAGACACGCAAGTCACAAACCTTGACGATATTGCCAACAAGGTAGGGCATCTGATTGTTGAGCTTGGCAATGTGACCATTAGAAGCCTCCGTCAAGTAAATACCATCCCAGCTCCAGTGGGTTGACGGATCAGCACAAGCAGTAGCACCAGGCTCACCGCTCACCGCATCTCGCTGTAACGTTGAAGCTGTAAGCGGCTTTGGCAACTGAACCCAGAGCCCCACAAATGCCCTAGGTAGCTTCTTGGCAAATTCTGAAATGAAAAGCAGAAGCGGTTAGGCCACTGCATGCGTGCCATTTTCATCAGCAATAAGCATCTGAATACTGGTATATGTCTAGTAGTTGAGACAGAAACATCATCACTGACTGAAAGATTAGGTTGGCAAAGACAAGCCCTAACTGCTACAAGGACAACACATAAATGGTAATTCTGGAGAAGAATCTAGATATGACAGGGACACGTATCAAGAAAATGCAGTAGTACCAATCAGTTTCCTTAATTAAAAAATGATACAAGTGCAAAGAATAACCAAGGTCCACTGCCAGCAAGTTATAATCAAATGCCAGGAGGTGATGCAAATAAAGTAAACTCAGCACAGGTTATTAAAAAAATCACTGACTGATTCATACAGGAAAAGCAATTATATAATATAGTAATCAAGTTAGCTACAAAAAATAGGCTATAAGCTACTAAAATTCTAGCATTGCTAATCATATACAATCTCATAAAGAAAGAAATGTAACTCATTGGTATGACTTTACTACAATGAGCATCTTAATGTTTGTACAACTCCAGGGCGACTAATGCCTCCGAAGCAACACAGAAAATTAGGCCTCATAGAGAAGATTAGGCTTAGTCAACACAAAAAAATTCAGACATATGATTGTCATATTTAAGTTAATCATTGGCCCACAAGTCAGGACAGAATAAAAGATACAGAGGCTACAGTTAAGAGTCGGAGAAGAAGGCCACCACTACTGTTGTTGCGGCGCGGTGAACTTGCCACCGGTGAAAACTGGAAGTAGAGTCAAAGTCAATTACTGGCCAGGACTACAATGACGCACGTGGGGTAAGAGGCTGCGGCCAGCATAGCAGCAGCACTGAGACTTGTCCTGAGAAAGACACAAGTTAACTTCCAGGCGAAAAGAACAATTAGATGCTGAACAATAAGAACATATAATGTGAGTTCATAACCATTGTAAAAAGAAAGTACAACTCATCTAGTAAGTATGTAGTGAAAAACAAAGGGAGCCATAAAAAGAGGCCAAAAGACCAAGGAATGGACAATCGAACAACCAGTAAATTAAATCAAACATCGGAGATAGACAAAAATAAATCAAAACTATGTGTGATGAAATGGAATCAATTAATGAACAGATGCACTTATGTCATGCAATGAAATATCAATAAAATCATGAACACAGATGGTACTTTAGGCATCTCTTCTCATGTTCACTTCATTATTGCACTACCAATTTCCAAAGTACATTCTGTTCTTACTACATTATGTTCCTACTACATTCCAGGGATAGGACAGAGCCAGTACGTCATTCTGTTCTTAATAAATTTCATCAACTTTACTATTGCATTACCAATTTTTAGGGGTAGTGTGAACAAGTGAAAGGAGATGAGCAATGCACCGTGGTGCTTGTCATTGTATTACTCAGCTTATATAGTTTACAGAGTACAGCCGTTGTGCGAACGTGCACAGGTGGTGATCGTGGCGCTAGTGCGCTTACAGGGGGAGGACATGGTCGTGTACAGAGAGGACCAGGTCAGCTACCAGTTGTCCGTTTACACCCCGCCGCAGTTTGAGCGTCCGGTGGCCGGATGCACAAGCTGGATCGGAACTCTTCGAAGGCTGCAGTAGGGAGTCCCTTTGTCATCACGTCGGCGTACTGCTGCGATGTGGGAACATGGAGTACACGGAGTTGTCCAAGTGCGACTTTCTCCCGAACGAAGTGTATGTCGAGTTCAATGTGCTTGGTCCGCCGGTGATGAACTGGGTTGGCCGCCATGTACACACTGGATGTTGGGAGTTCCCTCTCTATTCTCTGTTCTCTCTCTAGAGCCAAAGAAGACAACAGGGGGACTAGAACTAGAGAGGAGCACACTAGTTTCAGGCAACATATGCCTTCCTTTTCTATTAGATTTTGTAGCAACGAATGCTACACTACACGGGCAACGAATGCCTACAAGCTTGGCAACCTATGCCTGCTGAAGCTACACCACAGCAACAAATGCCGGCAAACCTTAGCAACCTATGCTCGCCCTCAGCAACCTATGCTAGGACATTGGCTTGCAACTTACTTGCCCTCAGCAACCTATGCTAGGACCTTACAGGAGCAGCAACTAATGCTCTCCAACTCTCTTGCTTTTCATACATGGGGTGCCTCTCTTTATATAGAGGGTTCAAGGCTGGTGCTACAGCATTCTAGAGGCTTCTACTACTTCCTAGTGCTGCCCTATCTTACAGCCTAAGAATTACATATAATTTGAGTACTCTAGAACATTGTAGCACCTACTACTTAACTCCTGCAAACATATTGCAGGCAAGCCCATCTACTAGGGACACAACTTATGTGGCCCAACCAGCACACAACCTATGTGTGGGTTCACAATATAGCCTGCACACAACCTATGTGTGCAGTTTACACTATGACAAGATTACATTAGGCCAACAATCACCCCCCTAATCTTGTCATCTTCAATCATCATCACGGCAGTGCTAGATTTTTCATCCATCGACACCAAGAGCGCTTCTTCTTTCTTTGGGTTGCGGCACTCTGACAAGTAGTTGACCACGGACGCCACAGTTGTAGCACTTCCCCTTCTTCTTCCCAGCCTTGCGCGCACTACGCACACTGGTGTTGGGGTCGTGCTATTGTCCTCGTCATTGTGGCAGCCGGCATGACCGCGGACAGCACCACAACCACCCTTCCTCGATTGATCACTGTCATTGGATGCCACACATCCAGCTTCCATGGGACCGACACACAGTCCTTCTTGGTCCTCGAATCTTGAGGCTCTGATACCAATTGTTGGGAGTTCCCTCTCTATTCTCTGTTCTCTCTGTTCTCTCTCTAGAGCCAAAGAAGACAACAGGGGACTAGAACTAGAGAGGAGCACATAGTTT